>CANHQG010000150.1:40000-84440 GCA_947462335.1 Harmothoe impar
TATCTATCTATCTATCTATCTATCTATCTATCAATTTTCCTATCTTTCTATCTACCTACCTACCTACCTACTTATCTACCTATCTATCTCCCTATTCAATTGGAGTTATACACTACTGGTTTTATTGCAAAATCAGTTTTGACTTTTGACACTCATTTTTCCATTACAGTGAGACCTTGATAATCCACCCGTCCCATCCTCGTCGCCAGTTGTTGGTCAGAGTATAAATCAGATGCATGCTCAGACCACAGACCCTGACCCCCAGGGGTCACAAAGAGGGTCACAATGGGCGATGTCTGGAGGAATGACAAAATGGCGAAAGGTAAACTAAAGTAGTGTTAATCAGGTCATCTATGTTTAATAATTTATGCATTGATTTATTTTAAATTAAATACTGCAGATCCATTGCTTTAACCAAGGACCTCCGTATTTAGCTGTCCCATTGAATAACTCGCCGCTGTATTCATGGCCTGTGGCATCATCAAAAATGGCGGTTTGCCACAAGATAATTTTATTTCATAACCTTGATTGTTATATGTTGTTTAATGTTAAGCTTAATGGTAGTTTTTGTAATTTATTCACCAAAACATACTAGATATAGCTTCTTTCACTGGCCAAGCCCATCTGATTCAATGACATAGACATCCATCTTACATGGCCAAAACTGGAGAAACTACCACTTTTTTATCATGGTCTGATTGCATATGATATAAAAAACAAATAGTTTGAGTTTGAAGAAATTTGTTTGTCAATTGATTTTTATGTCACCTGGAGCCCTTGTCCTTAATGGTCTGTTCTGGTCTCTCATCTCAGCTGCAGATGATGCTAGTTATATGTTTGTTGATGTTTTCCTGGATGTGGATCTCAAACTCAAAAACAGGTCGTTAATAATGAGATATTTTGATGAAATTGTCGGTTTTGCTACTCATCATTCATATTATACGATCTCCAGTAACTATTGTCACATTTTGCTAAAGAGACTTCACCCAGTGGGCACAGACCACTTATTAAGCGCTTATTAAGCACTGGGTATTATCTGTACGGCTTATAAGTGCTTCATAGTGCCTCTTGGACTAGGCTGTGTCCACTGGGTAGTCAGGATCTCATAGCCTGTTAGCTGCCCAGCTACTATTAACCCAGTCAGCATTGGTCCCTGGGGCCCGTATGTGTTTTACTTGGGCCAGCTGGGCTTGGTCATATCTAGGTTATGGTCCTTTTAGTCCAGGGCTACCAGTGGGAGCCCAGAAAGGCCAGTCACGAACACTTTTTTTCCCATGAATACATTGTAAATATTTCGGAGCATCTGATTTCCCACCAGAAATTACGATTTATTGTACATTTTTATAATGTGTGCTAGATCTGGGCTAGGGCTGGGCACTGTGAATCTGGGCTAATGCATCTGGGACTAGTAGCCCTGGACAAAAAGGACCAAAACCCAGGGTGGGCAAATCAGCTTGCCCAATTAAAAACACATATGAGCCCCATCAAACAATGTTGACCGGGAAGTGAATTATCAGGGTTTAGAATCCATGATTTCAAACGCTGTCACTATGATGATAGTACCTTAGTTCAATCTGTCATAGAGAATAGAGAATACTGCACCAATAAAAATATATACCAATAAAAGTGCCAGGGCGCAGTGGTCTTGACATATCTGTAATAGACTTTACAAGTACTTGTCTTCATATAACTAAACGCTGGCGCGCTTGAATAAAACAGTATAGTTTACAGGTGGGAATAAGCTCAACAAATTGATGTTTAGATGGAAATGCCAATGCCTAGCTCTATTTTTTGTACTGCATATTTCAAAACTATAGATATGGCCTATTGACTCTGTTCTACAGCGATACAAATCTCACTTGACAGGTTATCGCACGGGCAATGGAAATCTATTTATTTCTTGGCAAAAGGGAATCACCGCCAATGGGTTTAACTCAGGAAACAGCCATCCAACCAAAACCCGAATGACTGGAATTGATGACAACTATGACACCAGACTGAAGAGAGTGGAGAAGTTTTGCAATGAAAGAAACAGGACCAGTACAGGCTGCCAGCATGGTGACCCTGTATGCCGGCTAGAAGAGCTTCTTGTGGATGAAAATAACAAAGTCATCTTCTGTACTATCCCTAAAGTGGCTAGCACAATCTGGATTAAGAAGCTGGTAGCGATGACTGCCAAGGGGCACCTTGTACCACTAACTGCCCCAGAGCTCCATACCACTGCCATTGCTAGGTAGGTCATAACCTTCTTACTCACAGAGGCTTGGATTTTTATCTATCTTCCATCACTCTGAAAGCCAATACAGGATAACTAATCACAGTGTGCAAATGGGATGTCCGCAGAACGGGTAAAACTAAATTCCGCTTCTTTTGAACCTATTTTGATAGCACTAGGACCCTTACTTTGGAAAATATGAGCCTCTAAACAGATTTTCAGAATGAGCCAAAACATGCTTTATGCCTGCCATTGAACAGAATATGCTAGAATCTCTTTGAACCGTTATGCTCAATAGTAGGTGCAAATCCAGGCTTGTAGTCAGAGGGAGGGGGGAGGGGCTACGGGGGGGGGGGGGGGGGGGGGGGGTTAGTGGGGCCTTGTATTGGCAGCCAGAATAAAAAAATTGTCATCCCACTGTGTTCTACTATAGGCAATCTGACCATTGGGTCTACAAATCAGGCTTTCAAGAGTTAAGTGGTGCATTCTTGCAAAAAGTGCAAAAAAGATGGATAACTAATTATTACATTTTGCCTCAGAACTCAAGCAATATAAGCCCATTTCCTCAACTTAAAACAGTTTTGGAAAGCCAAGACAGTCTGCTTCCCAAAGAAATAAGATCATAAACTATGTGTTTGATGATAATAGTCTCAATAATCTGTCTGGACCACATATGATGCTTCAGAAAGTTGAAAATCTGACATCATATAGGCCTCTGTAGGTCAAAGTAACCCCTATTTTAGGCTGTTCTACCCCCATTTTAGGCTGTTCTACTCAGCCACTTAGCTGTAAAAATCAGAATTTGTCCATATTTTTAATCAATTATGCTTAGGGATTATGTGCAGGCCTTCTACTTTATGATCAAAAAAGAAATGACTGGCAAGAACACATTCAAACTGATAATTCCCTTCAGTGAATACACCTTGATTGTTGAGTCCCATTTATGGTGTGAACATCTATAGTGCATTTTCAATGGGTGAATGAAAGCATGCACAAGGTCTTCTTGTAATCCATAGGAACAGTTATTCATTACACTTTTTAATTGCCTCCAATGAACCTTATTGTCCTTCAGATACAATCTCTTTTGGATGCCGACATATTCAAACACCAAAAGAGCTCACCACTTGGGGATGTACTTCAAGTTTGTCTTTGTTCGACATCCTCTAACACGACTTCTATCTGCATACCGTAACAAGATTGAGTTTGATACTCCCTGGCGAAGAAGAAAGTTCCACATATCAGATAAAGTGTCAATATCTTTTCAGGAATTTGCTTCATATGTATTGAAGAAGGACCCACTGGACAACCATTGGGCTCCCTATAATACTCTGTGTCGGTTTTGTGAGGTTCAATATGACTTCATTGGCAGACAGGAATCGTTAGAAAATGATTCAAATTATTTGCTTCGGACACAACTTCATAAATCAAATTATGGTGACTTTAATAACTCTATCCATCGTACATTTACAGACTTATCAGTAGCCAGAAAATACTATTCCCAGTTAACAGAGGAAACAAAGCAAGGCCTACTTCAACTTTATAGTGAGGATATGGAAATGTTTGGTTATAAGAGCAGTGACATCTTTTAGTGCTTTGTGAAACCATTGTAGGCATATATAGGCTCTTACCTGGCTGTTTAAAATGTATAGGATATTGCATTTTGTAACCAGAATTCTCATTCCAATCGATAAGAATTGATTGATCTTTAAAGGTGGGTACAAGAATGTAAGTTATTTCTATCCCACTGCATTACTGGCACCATAAGCTTTATTTTACTACCAAATATGCCAATATTTGTCCATTTTTATCATGTTTATCATGAAAATGTAGTCCCACATAGACAATTACAGAGGCGTATGTTTAAATAAAGCGTGTGATTAGTCCACATCTGAATTTGAAACAAATTGAGTTGCAAAATACTGTAACAGGCAACGGAAAACAGGTCAGCCCCACGGGGCATCAAACCCCGGCCCCTCCGCTCTAGAGTTGAGAATGCTACCGCTACACCACAGGGCTAGCTGCTTCTCCACCGCTCTGCTGCGGTACTTGAGCTACCATAGGCGGGTAACGCACTCTCCACGCATGATCAGGCTGCCCCGAGCGATACGTGCCCGCTACAATACCATATGATTCAAGCGTCAAGGCCCTTTCCACCTTGCACGTTAAACGTGCTGCTCATACATGAAACAGTTGACAAGGAGTCGTCATTTCTATTTGTCATAATATATATATAATACATCTTCTTAACCTGTCACTTGGCAAATAAAGACATTCTCAATCCTTAACAAAAGTATGGGTGATCAATAAGAATCAACACCAAAAAAATACATATCCTAACGTGTTGTATGACACATTTTGGACGTAAATATATTTATTTTTTTGAGATTCGACATTTACTATGCCTAACTACAGGAAAGGCTGCATTCATTGCCCCCATCGAATACAATATGCCCGTATTCAATGGTCTAGGAAAAAGTTGTTTTTCCTTTATCAAATGACTCCAAATAAAATCTCTCAGAACACATACTTACTCAAATTGTCTAAACATTAAATATAAACACCAATGCCAACGCTCATTGATATTTTCTCTGAAGTATTTCACTCATGGGGGCTGGGGCACTCAGTCTGCAGCTTCATGGGAACTATCCCAGCCCCGACTTGTGACATACATCAGAGATAGTATCAATGGGCATTGACATTTGTCTATAAACATGTAGTTAATGTTGAGACAAGTGGAGTAGGTATCTGTTCTGAGAGATTTTGCGGTCATTAAGCCATAAAATGTATTTCTTTTCCACCAAAATTGCATAAAAATTATGCACCCCTTTCCAATGGTGCTTTCGCTTATGCCTATGGTCCAAAAAGGGACTTGATGTATAACCCTGCTCCTTGTTTTATTCTGCCTTTAATTTTGTATACCGTAAAACCTCGCGTATAAGCCTAACTCGCGTTTAAGCGGCACCCCTACCTTTGACAGATTATATAAGCCGTAGAGGGGATCTGAAAGTTGTTAATTTGGTACTGTAGTATACTAATAAAAACTCTCCCCGCACCCTATATAGGCATTTTTGGTATCGAAAGAAAGTTGAGTTTGACTCCCGTACTTATACGCAAGGTTTTACGGTAGTCCTGTAGTGGTTCATATGCTTCTAGGTTAAGGAAAAGACAAACGGCAGTTTCCAAGTGCGAGAGTAACAATCTGTTTATTCAAGATAAACCCAGAAATAGTCTCTTCCTGAATCAGGACTGTCTGCACCAGGTGCTTCTACATACAGAATGTGTAACAATGCTCTGTCCGCACAACTGGACAGGTGAAGTAGAGTCAGACCAGCCTACACTGACTGGGGAGCCCAGGTAACACGGAGGTTTATATACCTCACCTAGCACGTGCCAATGGGTCATGTGGTACAGGTAAATGGTCGACTTTCCTGCCTAAGAGTGGCACCCGAAAACCAAGGCGATTGATAAAGCATCCTACCGGGACGTCCTGACATGGTTGGCTACACCAGAAAACTGTGAGTTAATTCCAACTGACAAAATCTATGTGATGACCGGACTTTGGGATATTATACACATTGCTGAAGGAGGGAATGTATCACACCCCATCCTGAATTATGATAATACGCACGAGTATAGTCAATCAGTTATTGCCGAAGGTCAACTGATTATAGGAATGATAGAAGCCAAATATCCATGGGTCAGGGTACTACTCTGTCCAATACTGCCTATGGGTATGTATAGGTATAACGCACACAGGGGATATGGTACCCCACATGAAGAATATCAGCAGTACATGCTGGATGTCATCATCCTGCAGCTCAACAAGGAAATACAAGGACTGAACAAGTCATATAGACTCAGCACGCCCAGATATGACAAACATATCTATCACTACATGAGCAATAGCAAAACTTGGAGGGTTTGGTTCCAGAAATTGGACAAACTTGAATCATATCTCCCTGACGAGACCTTCAGTAAAGTAGTGGTCGAGAAGCTACTGCTAGCCATCAGCGAAAATGAGGAATAACCTCAACAGCTACGTAACAGGCAGACACCAACACCAACCCCCCCCCACCCCCCCCCCCTGGCCCGCACCAACCCTGCCCCCCCCCCCCCCACTGACCCACCCAGGGTGGCCTGGTACACAGGCACCGATATAATAAGCTTAGACTAGCTCATAACATTGAAACTAACACATTAACAACAGTCGTAGTTACAGCCGGTACATTTGCTAAAGCAAGGTCACTAAGGTGATTTGAGACACCTGTATTCAAATAATATGACCCCCTACCCATCATGACGTGATTACTAACACTAACACTGACTTTAGTACAGATATTAGATCAATTAAAAATGTAACACTTTTAGCACTTAGATGATTCAAAAGGAATCTAAAGGGATAGGTAGCACATTAAGCAACTGTTTGGGTTTATGGGTTTATCCTTCTCTCATCGCTCTTCTTCACGTAACCTGCATGATAACCATGTTCACCTTAAAGCAAAGCAACCATAATAGGATCAAAGGTAAAGTTATTGCTCAGTTATATAACCTGCTCAAGCGCAGCCAGACTAACCTGGGTATGGGTGCCCTAGGTGCTGGTGGGAATGGGAAAAGGTATCTAGGGAACAACGGGTATGACCCGCCATAGATTAAACGGGCGAGGGTAACATACCTAAAGGTTTCCAACTAGTTTTTGTGAACACAAGAAGTATCTACTATAAGCTATCTCAGATAAAAGGTGAATTCCCAAATGCTAATATAATATGTGCAAGTGAGTCCTGGTTGAACGAGACCCACGAGGATGGTGAACTCCACTGGCCAGGGAAGAAACTGTTTAGAATGGATAGGATTGCTGATAAGGCGGGTGGAGTGTTGATGTTTATGGATAATGAACTAGCAAGTCATGTCACGATACTAGAGAAGGGAACCTTTGTGAATGAAAATACTGAAATGTTGTCTATACTAATTGAAAAACCTTGTGTTAAAAGAAAACTTATCATATGTGTATACAAACCCCCTCGAGGAGATGCGGCCAAATTCTCCAAGGACATTGATGACACGCTTGATGAACTTGATACCTTTAACATTGATGTGTGGGTTGGAGGAGACTTCAACATTAATTTTGAGCCAGGGGAGGATGATAGACTTGGCCACATTGACAGCATGATGAAGACGCACAACCTGACTGCCTTGATAAGTAAAACCACTAGGCCCAAGGAGGACAAAATAAGCATTATAGATAATATATTAACTAATGCTAACAACATTGTTTATTCAAATGTACTCCCTTGGTTGATTAGTGATCATCTGCCTGTGATCTGTGTACAAAAGAAACCCAGAAATCAGTGTACTACTGAAACTTTCTCAGGGCGAAGTTATAGAAAGTATAATATTGATGACTTACAAGAGGCTTTGTTGTACAGGGATTGGAAACCCCTCTATAGTAATAATACAACTCCGGATGAACAGTGGAATATGATTTTAGACACTATACTAGAATATCTTGATGTAAACTGTCCCATAAAAACTATGTCCACTAAGGGCCTCAACCAAGAGTGGTTAAACAGGGACACCAAAGAGTTGATAGCCGACCGAAACATGTCAATGTCTAATTTTCTAAAACACAATATTGGTGACGAACTTAGGAAAGCCAAAAACCTAAGATGCCGTATTAATAGGGCATGTGAGCATATTAAGAAAAACAAAATTGACATAGCCTTTAATGATGTTAAAAACGGGCATCAACAATTTTGGAAGGAGATTGCCAATCTCTTGACTCCTAAGACCAGTGGGACTAGAGCAGATTTCATTCATCACGAGACTGGTGAAAAAGTTGAACTCACTGAGTCTGCAAACTACTTTAATGAATTTTTTGCTTCTGTAGGTCAGTCAATGTGCGACAAAATGAATTTTATATATGACGAGGGTAATTATAACCTAATATATGAAATACATCAAGAATGTGAACCACTTCGTATTTCATACACAGATGTAGAAAAAATGGTGGATAACATTAAAATACACAAATCTAGTGGCATTGATAGTATTAGCGCCAGAGTACTTAAAGATGCACTCTCAGTTGTTATTCCTCAATTACATTGTATTTTCCAGAATTCCATAGACAAGGGGATTTTCCCTGACAAATGGGCCGTGAGCACGGTTGTTCCTATACCTAAGGCTGGGGATCTGAAAGCTATTAGTAATTGGCGTCCAATAAACCTGCTCCCCATACCAGGGCGAATCCTAGAAAAATCTGTTCATAATCATATGATCACACATATGGATAATAACAATCTCTTCACTAAGAGTCAATATGGGTTTAGGCCTGGAATGGGCACGGCAGATGCCATATTCGATTTTGTAACCACACTATATGACAAACTAGATACGGGCAAACAAGTGAGTGCTTGTTTCATAGACGGAAGCAAAGCATTTGATTCTGTAAATCATTCTGTATTGTTAAAAAAATGTAAGGCTTTAAGGTTTGACAATGGCACGTTGCATTGGTTGGACTCCTATCTTGGTAACAGGAGGCAGACGACATTGTTAAATGGTCTAAGATCTAAGGAGCATCCAGTGAAATTTGGAGTGCCTCAAGGGAGCACCCTAGGCCCTCTTCTTTTTCTTATCTTTGTGAATGACTTCCCCTCCTTTATTGATAAATCTGATGTTTATATGTACGCGGATGACATTGTTATACTAGCTGAAGGCAATAGTTTCGCTGAAGCTGACCTACAGTTAAATCGTGATATGAGTGTAGCCAATGAATGGTGTAAGAAAAACTGCCTAACCATAAATAAGAAAAAAACTAAGGTAATGCGTTTTGTAAGAAACAGACAACGAGGTCAGGTACCTGATCTTAATATTAAAATTGGAGATCATACTCTTGAAGAGGTAACTGAGTACAGGTATCTTGGTGTCACTGTGGACAAGAAAATGACTTTCAAGCCCCAAGCCCTAAGTGTTTTAAAATCTGTAAGCCACAAAAACTCAATGCTGGGCAGGATTAGGCGTTTTACAAGTGAAAAGTAATCTTTATTAATATACATGCAGAAAATTGTGCCTTATGCGGATTATGCGGGTTTTTTGATTGATTGTACAACACAGGATCTAGTCATTAAACTCCAGCGTTTACAGAACAAAGCACTGCGTATTTGTAAATATAGAAATATGTACCAGAGATGCTCTGCCACTGAATTACATGATGACCTTGGAGTAACAACCCTAATTGACAGGAGGTTTAAGCAGCTCTTATGTTTCATGTATAAAAAGTCAAAACAGGTTGGCTATAGTATAGCAGAGAATCTAAGGCGAACTAGGAATGATAGAAAGGTTAAGTTTGTATATTGTGTTAATCACTATGCCTGCAGTGACAAATCTCCCTGGACTAGGGGTATTCAAACCTGGGATAAGCTAGACTGGAGTATACAGAGAGCGCCCAAAATTGAAATCTTCAAAAACATGATTAAGGATATAAAGTCAAACATGTAAAAAGGAGGTCTGGTATACAGACTCTAATCATGACAAGCATACAAAGGCTATGACTTTATTATGTAATAAGGGCTCTGGTTTGGTACACAAACAGAGAATCAATCACACTACTAGGCTGATCGGTATACGATAGCCCCAGTCATTAAGAATTCCACCATTGAGCAGATTGGCATTATGGTAAGATATTCTTGTGTCACGGAGGTACACTCCTGGATGATGTGAAATCCAAACGAAGAACAAACGATTTGCATGAACAGTTAGATTCATGATACCGGGAGGGAGTTGAGCACAACCTATAACTGTTCTATTAAGTATATTGTCATATTGTATATTTCACTGTTTATAACATGTATAAGTCTAAACCCAAGGATGGGCAAAGTGGTATCAAGACCACATTACATAATACAAAAACAATAACATTAAAATATCTTGGGATGTGAGTGTTTATAGCTATGTAATAATGGATAGATATAGACCGGTATAAACATGACTCGGTATAGATATTATGTATATTAGATGTACACACTACTCAAACTGCATGTTTTGATAAGTGTAATGTAATTTTATTCTTAAAGGACACAATCAAGATACTCACATCTACATCTACGTGTACTACCTAGTCACACTATCGAATTTATTGTATGTTATTACCCATGAACCTATTAGAAGATGATTCCTGGATCAGGGCTTATTGTTTTTTCCCTGAAATTGCTGAAAGGAAGACCACGTGTATACTTAACTTGTGAAGAAGGCAATAAAATCTATCAAAACTCAAACTCAAACTCAGAGAGAACACAGGTTCTCTCCCGGATACCGGGGGCACTAACTCCAGGCAGAGAATGCCGAGTAACAACAAAGGTATATTACCCAGTATCAACTCTGTATAGACAGGTGGAGGACTGGACCAGGGATACAACCTGGCCCGTTTTTCCAGGCAGCCTGGTAATACAGGCTGCCCAGGTTGGTTTAGCAGGCCGGGAGTCTTTACAGGCAGGGTGTTTGGTCAGGTTGTTCAAACTCTCCCAGCATATCAGCCTGGTATAGCAGACTGAGGCTCATGCTTTCACTCCCAGCAGAGCCAGCTGTTATGCATGGTGTTATGGTTGTCCCACCAGAGGAAATACCAATTTAAATATGTAATTATTGGAAGATGCAATGGACCAGGCATATATTGCATCCATAAGTTTGTAGGTGGTGTGCTGATCTATATCTTCCATATGAGTTTATTTTTCGCAAACATTGTATAAAATTTGCAAATATGATTAAATAAAAGCTATGCTGAAAGCATTGGGCTGTGACAGAACAGCCCCAAAAACCGGGCTGATCGACCCGTATAACCAGCCAGGGAGGGTTGTTCCGGCTGTACTGTAAATCCTGTCAGTCTTCCGCCTGACTAGTACCTGTTATGATGTCGTACCCCTACAGTCCTGTACATGTGTGCGCAGTCCACTTTACCCATGCTGTACGTGGTGTAACCACCTTGTGCTTGGTTATCTTTATATCACCTGTAAATACTATCTTTTTATCATCATTTTCTACGTGTTTATGATGATTGACATGAAACAATTAACAAGCATCCCTAAATCTTATTTGTCTTAATATATTACACAGCTTCTTAAAACCTGTGGCTTGGCAAATAAAGTCATTCTTGAACCTTAAGACAATATGGGTTTATTAATCATTTTATTGTTAGATTTATTGTTAACACTAAAGCTAGACCTAACCCATATCCGAATGTGTTATATGACACATATTGTACATAGATATATCTTCAATGTAAGTTGGGTAAGTATGTGTTCTAAAAGAAATTTCTCAGTCATTATACCTTAAAATGCATTTCTTTTTTTCCCAAAATGACATGATATTTACCCCTTTCCAAAGGGGCTTTTGCCTATGCAGGTGACCTATGGTCTAAAAAGGGACGCTTTACCTTAAAACTGTGTCAACAAATGTATATAATGACCAAAGATGAGGGAGTGTCACTGGTCAATTAATTAATTATTGTTACTGTTAGTATTATGATTATCAACTGTTTTTTTCGTTTTTTTCAAAATAGGTGGATATTTCTCAGTTCTACCCCATTTCTGTAGGGGAAGGGGGAGTGCTTATTCAATGTAGGTATAGGGAAAACATGTCAGTCGGTCCAACCAGTGGCAGTAGAATTATTATGTTAAGGCAGTGTTAAGGGGGAGAGGAGGAAGAAGGAGGAAGACGGAGAGAGGAATACAATGTGTATATTTATACAACAGTTTGCTGAGAGAACAAAGGAAATGGAAGGTGTATATATTACAAAAAATACAATTGCGGACAGTATGCGTTACATGTAAAACATCCACAGCTGCTTGTACACTTGTCTTCAACTTGTGAACAGCTTTGAATATAAATGATTATGTATTTCAAATTCAGATGTGGACAACCACAACCTTTGTCTTTTGTATGTACTATCAAATATGCCTACAGTGGCTTCACAAAGCATTAGAAGATGTCACTGCTCTTATAACCAAACATTTCCATATCCTCACCATAAAGTTGAAGTAGGCCTTGCTTTGTTTTCTCTGTTAACTGGGAGTAGTATTTCTTGGCTAGTGACAGGTCAGTAAATGTACGATGGAAAGAGTTATTAAAGTCACCATAATCTGATTTATGAAATAGTTTCTGCAGCAAATAGTTTGAGTCTTTTTCCAGCAATTCCTGTCTGCCAATGAAGTCATATTGAACCTCACAAAATCGACACAGTCTATTATATCGATTCCAATGGGGGTTCTTTACCCAACGGCCTTTCTTCCTCAAAATATATGAAGCAAATTCCTGAAATGATATTGATGATTTGTCAGTTTTGTTGTGCCGCAGGTACCTTATAATCAATGGTAGCATTGGTTTTCCATACGGATTAGTACCAAACTCAATCTTGTCGCGATATGCTGATAGAAGTCTTGTTAGAGGATGTCGAACAAAGACAAACTTGAAGTATTTCCTCATGCGGTATGCTCTCTTTTTCTTTGAATATGTTGGCATCTCAAAGATCTTGTATCTGAAGAACAATAAGATTTATACAGGTGATTGAAAACAGATATAATCAATTGTTCCTATGGATTGATGGAATTATACAAATTATTGCATCTAGACATATATGGGCCTTCACATGGACAAGTTGTATTCAAGGTCAATATTTGACACTTTATTGGCTGTAGAATATGAATGAAATGTTAATGGAATGAGTTTGTTTTTTTTAAATATGCAATTTTGAACAGTTCTGTGGACCTTAAAGCGGCATAATCACCGAGAGTGCCCCATTCAAAAATTCTAGTACTGTTCTAGTCTACTATGGGGTAGCACCGTGAGTTGTGATATTGCTCCTTTAAGAATCGGAATAGCAATTAAAATAAACTTTACTGCACTCTATTAACCAACATTGTGAACCTTTAAATACACTACAATAAAAGCTTGTTGGGTTTGAAACTGAATTTTGAACTTGAGTTTGAATGATACTTTGGCCTCTGCTATCCTATTTTCATGAGCAAGAAAGTTAGGACCTACTTAGTGATGGCTTTTGAATGAACGGGAATACGGTGCTTTTTGGAATTAACTGGAATACGAAGCTTTTTGCCAGTCAATGCAGCCAGTTTGAGTCTCAATATTGTGCTTGCAACCTTAGGGATACTAAAAAACATGGCTTTGTTGTTTTCATCAACAACGAGAAAATGTAGCGAGCATACAGGGTCACCATGTCGGCAGCCTGTACTGGTCCTGTTTCTTTCCTTGCAAAACTTCTCCACTCTCTTCAGTCTGGTGTCATAGTCATCATCGATCCCAGTCATGAGGGGTGGATCGCTGTTTCCTAAGCTAAGTGTGAATCTCTTTAGCCAAGGGATAAACTGATAACCATTGCCCATGTGATAACCTGCAAAGGGAGGTTAGTGAAAGCTATTCAATAGTCAAACAGGCCGTATATAACCTTCAGTCAGTTCTCTGTACTAAGCACAGGGGCTGTGGACCACTGTTCGAGGTTTGGAAGGCTACTGCTAGGTGGCAAACTGATCTTTTTCTCATTACACATGTAAATATTATAAAAGAAATATATTGTAAATGAGGGACAACAAATCACAAAAGAAATTTTGAAAGATAACTACCTGTTTTAGACAGTGAGATCCATATCAAGGAAAACAACACCATGTACACAATTGACATTGTATAAAGCTGAAATGAGACAATAATAAAAGACATTTATAGAATGCAATATGTTACCTAGATGGGAAATGTGTACAGTAGTTTTTCATAGGGAGTATTGGGATGTATTCTTGGAGACAATACTATTGTGGTGATATATAAATAAATATACCACTAGATTATGTCTAAGACGAGCCGGCCTGGTCTTACCCACCCCAGTGAATGTCTCTCAGTAGTCCAGTCATTATATGAATATGAGTAAAACTCTTGGTTTCAATGTTCATTTTAGAGCAAGGAAGCAAATGTGCTAGATTATTGCGCGAAAATTCCTACTTTTGCATTACTCTGCTAATTATGCAAATTGGGAAATGCACTAATTTGAATAATTCTTGAAGATGATGATAGTCCATCATGAGGAGTACCTATTAGGCTTTTAAAGTGATCAAAAGAGTTATTTCAAACCACATTTATGGCCATTTCCAGTTAGGTACTGAGAAATCTCGACATGCTAACGAACATATGCTAATTAGGCCCTCTTCCACTAATTAGATTTTCCTAAACTCTTGATATGTTATTCTATACACATTTCTGAGTCAAATGGTGGCAAAATTAATTCTGTTGCAATTTGTGGTGGGTGGACCCTATTTTCATCATATAATGATTGGCCTACAGGTTGTTCTAGGCTAAAGTCATCTAAGCTGGCCCGAGGTTGTAGCTGGTGTCCTGATTTGACGGCCACTATGTAAGGCGGCCGTGACTATTGACAGTTCCAACTGTCAATTACCCCCAAACAATACCTTATTGACACTTCAAACTGTCAATACCAGGATATATTTCCCTTATTGACAGTTCTTGGTTTTAATGGTAGCTGGAATCTATTCGGATATAGTATAGTATCAAACTCTATATATAGAGTTTAATACTATACTATCAACTCCCATTCTATGGGACAGAGGCCATTGTGATCCAATTGAGACAGATACTATGGTGTTTCTTTTCTGGAGATTGTGGTTGGAACAAATATTGTGTATACATAAATGATGGATCTGCTTTATGATAAGTGTAGTACTGCTGTACAAGTAGGGCGCTAATGGCTGTGTCTTACAAACTTGGGCCAATGTTTTTGTCTATGACCGGGTGCCGTCTATGACTGGGTGCCGTCTATGACCGGCTATCTAAAAAAGTTGTTTGGGGGAATAAAAAAATTATTCAAAATTTATTTTTCTTACAATTTTTATAAATAAAAATTGTAAATTCTTTTTTTTTAATGTTTATCCCTCCAAACAACTTTTCTAGATAGCCAGTCATGGACGGCACCCGGTCATAGACGGCACCCGGTCATAGATGGCACCCGGTCATAGACGGCACCCACTCATAGACAAGAACATTGGCCCAAGTTCGTGAGACACAGCCTAATATGGTCATTCAGGAAGGGACTTCAAGTGGCTTACCATGGTCCTCTTATGTTTGGAAGACTTCACATAGCTGAATGGATTCATGTTGACTATCCTGGAAGGAAGTGTTAAGATCATACATAAATAACATACATTGGAAATGAGTGATACAGTATGTCAATAGTGCTACAGACATTCCCACTTATAAAATATCATGGGGAACTTGTGCCATTCTTTGTCATGACTTTTGATCCCAATGAGAATTTCAGAATGTTTCTGGAACGTTTTCTGCATATTTTCTTTTGTCATACTCCCTGGAATTTCTTGTCTTTTGAACGAGTGAAACTTGAGAAATACACATCATTCTTAAAATACTGCATGGTAGCTGTCCCTGCAAAGGGGGGTATTCAATGTTTTATTGATGACTGACTGGACCCATTGTAACCCTGATGTTATGTTAAAATTATAATTAATCAATTATTATGCAATTGAATTTCCTCATAATGATGTAATAGGATATAAGAAATGAGATATTGTAAACATGGTATTCACTTTGGGATGTGGAACATGACATTTCTAGTAGTTATCTTTAGTAATTATTGGCATCAAATAAATTATGGTAGGCATTACTAATCAATATAGTTCGGTCTGGAGGATATTTTCCGACAGGCTAAACCATCCCCTTTCTAACTTACCTAGAATTGAAAGTTTCAATTCTTGAAATGGGTCCTGCTGATGAGAAGTAAAGTTGAATTTTCAAATGAAATCCTTTATGTAGAATAGATACTCTGTAGACGGGGAGGAGGGGGGATGGAAGCAAAACACCGTGCCCTATGATGTGCTGCAAAGGTTGCGGCAAAGTGTGTAATAAAGTGTGTCGCACTGTGTGGCGCACAATGTGGCTCACCTGAAATTCTCCTAATCCTGGAGTGGAAAGTCACAATGAATAAACTTTGTAATCATGATGGGTGTTTTTAAAGCAAATGTAGGCAACACAATGCCTTTAAGCATTCAGTTCATATGAAATAACTTCAACCAATCAAAGCCAAACTCGTAGGCGTTTTGTCAATGCATGACAATGATTATGGCGACTAAGGTAATTAATACAGGTCATGCAAATTGTAATTTGACCTTATATTTACGTACAAAATTGAAGATTGAAAAAAGAAAGGTTAGGCTTTTATGCGGGAATTCATGGTATTCCTAATTCAGCATGTCAGCCTAAAGCTTACAGAAACATACACTGTAAAAAGTTGTTGTTCGTGAACAGCAATATGTGCTGTAACTATACAGTACTTTAGCTGTAAAAGATAATACAGCAACTTTTGCTGTACACATACAATTCTGTTACTGTAGATGCAGGTTCGAATCCCATAACCAGCAACCAGAGGGAGAGAGAGCAGAGAGGTTGGAGGGAGTACCATACTACACAGCTCAAATATGACCTGATCTTTTCAAAAGCCTATTGATGCAGGCTACATATAAGTGATTGCCCCTCTAGCTCAGTTGGTAGAGCCGTGGGAGATGAAGTCAGAGGGTCAGCAGTTCCAGTCCCGGCAGGAAACTCTCACACAAACTACATTTCTCCTGATGCAATTCTAAAGTATAATATATTTTGGTACACTGAAATGTTACTATTGAAAATATGCAGAGGATAAGACCAATGTATCTCAACAATCTGCATGAAAGATAGTAAAATTTACTTTGAAAAACATCTATAGGCCATCAAGATTACACTCCAACTAATGGTAGTTCAGTCCTTATTAGTACATTACTGCAATAGGGTAATTTTCATATTAACCCATAAGACATGAAAAGTCTAGTTCTAAAGTTGTCCCCAGGGATCCTGTGTTGACCTCATTACCATTCACACATAAGTAGGAGGTGTTTCAATGCACCTGACATGGATTCACTGGTGTAGTGGTCATGGTTCAGGACTATGGGTTGGAACCTGGGGGTTCAAATCTCCAAGATGTTGAATATGTGAGCCTTTTTAGAACTCAGGTCTGCGTCTACAGTAGATTCTACTGTAGGTCTACAGCAGAATTTACTGGAACCAAAGTTGCCCCCAATAGTTGCTGTACAGGAACACTACTTACTTCTAACAGTGTACAGACACACATGGTCATTACCGCTCTACGTTATCACTGACAATTCATTCACTTTTTCTGCTTATAATGATTGACATGAAACAATTGACAAGGATTCTTCATTTTTATTAATCATAATGTATAACACATGTTCTTAACCTGTGACTTGACATTCTGAAGTTTTAAAATTAAATATCCATGGGTGATCAATAGAATTAACACAAATGGTACGCCAAACCCATATCCTAATGTGTTTTATGACACATTTTGCATACAAATATGTCTTTAATGTTGAGACAAGTGGGCAAGTGTATGTTCTGAGAGATTTTTTTCTCGGTCATTATTTTTTTTAATGTATTTCTTTTCTTCCAAAAGTTCATAATATGCACCCCTTTCTAAAGATGCGTTTGCCTATGGCTGTGTCTCACGACCTTGGGCCAATGTTTTTGTCTCTGACTGGGTGCTGTCTCTGACCGGGTGCCGTCTCTGACCTGTTGTCAGAGGAATGTGTTTTTTAATTGTTAACCTATACTCATATATAATATAAGGATTTGTAAAAACTTTATGGCAGTTGTAATGTAATTATGATTAGCCTCCTGCTGTTGGTAGAAGGTAACTAAACTCCCAAAGTGATGTCCGGTCAGAGACGGCACCTGGTCAGAGACGGCAACTGGTCAGAGACGGCACCTGGTCAGAGACAAAAACATTGGCCCAAGGTCGTGATACACAGCCCTATGCAGGTGGCCTATGGTCCAAAAAAAGCGTGTCCACACACAGTGACCAAAGCTGAGGGAGTGCCGCCCCCATGTGGCAAGCCATTTGTTGACCCTCGATATCAACGTTTTAAAGTCTGATATCAGATTTTAAAACTTCGATATCAGAATAATAAACTCCAATATGACAGTTAGAAATTCCTATATCACAGTTAGAAACTCCGATATCACAGTAAAAAGCTCTGATATCAGGGATAAACATATCGCTTGCCATAGCCCCCTCTCCTTCAGGCCTTGGTCGTCGTGGTGCACAAATGCAGCACTTGTGAGTAACTCACATAAAAAGGGCATAAATGACATTTGTCATCAAGATGCACCAATGCAGCCCCGACCAGTAACTCGCCAGTGCTGCATTGGTGCATCATTCCGACCCTTCGGGAGTCACAACCTCACAATGACGATATGATTCATGAATGAATGCAGCACTGGTGAGTTAGTCACCATGGCTGCATTAATGCATCATGATAACCAAGGCATGATGCACTAAGCCATGATGCCGTCCTGAAAGGGTTAACAAGATACCTCACACTTTCCTGAAGTACTATATCTCATTTAACCCTTTAATGGACACATAGTGTATTAATGCAATATGCCCTCGGTCGTCATGCGTGAATGCAGTGCTGGTGAGTAACTCGCCGACAAGGGGCATGGCATGTTAAAGCACTTTGAGGCCCTCACATGGTTCCCAGATGATACCCTACACCAGCCTAAAGTATGAGACCTTATTTAACCTTTACTCAAAGTGGATGAAGATATAATTGTGTTGTTTCAATCAAATCCCTTTTTACAACGTTACCGTTACTTCAATCCCTTAAATTAAAACCACCCGTTCTTCACAAAGTGAAGTACAAATAAAGATGGCTAATTTATTAACCCTTTAAGGGCCGCGTTGTGCTTGTATGTTCAAGCTCTTGGTGCATGAATGCACTCACCGGGCTGCGTGAATGCCATACACAGAGGCAAATATCAGAGTCACCCAATGTCGCCTAAACCACTCTCATACAAGGGTCAGGCACTGCTGGACTATAATAGATGGGTCAAGGGCCATTCTAGTGAGGGTCAGGCTAGGCTGGACATTCAATAACAGGCTGGACCATGGCAAACTTGCTTGAAGGTCTGGCCATGCTGGATCCTCATGCCACAGTCTGGCAATGCTGGACTCTTGCAGGCTGATAGAGACTCTCCCAAGAGTCCAGCATTGCCAGACTATGGCATGAGGATCCAGCATGGCCAGACCTTCAAGCAAGTTTGCCAAGGTCCAGCCTATTATTGAATGTCCAGCCTAGCCTGACCCTCACTAGAATGGCCCTTGACCCATCTATTATAGTCCAGCAGTGCCTGACCCTTGTCTGAGAGTAGTATTGGCGACATTGGGTGACTCTGATATTTGCCTCTGTGTACATACAGTATTGTCCACTCATGAAGAGTCGTCATGATACATGAATGCAGCCTTGGTAAGTTACTCACCAGGGCTGCATTCATGCATCATGCCTGCAGAGGGAATGATGCATTACAGCAGAATGCAGCCCTTAAAGGGTTCAGCATAAAACCACGTGACATGAGAGAGTAACACAAGACAGCTCTGCAATATGAGGCGTGTAAATAAACTTGACACTTCGTTCCTGTTTTTGCCGACTTAAAATTCTTCCCTTTCCGCTGGTTTTACCCCGCGCTGCTGATTCCAATTTTTCACCCATGTCGCGGGTTTTTGTTAACCCGTTGGTGGCTGCGTAGTACTTAATGCCATTTTGTTGTCGTGGTATTGCCATGAATCCCTGGCGAGTAACTCGCCTGTTTGGTAAACATGCATCATGTTGACCACACAGGGTTGGTACACTCTGGAGGAGTAGGTATGATGCAGCAATGCAGTCCAAGAACGTAACTCATCACCCTGCCACAAGAAAATAGGCAAACTTAAAGTGAGCATTTAATGTAACAGTCTGTCCTTAAAGGTTTAAAGTTCAAAAAGTCGCCGACTTCACGCCCCAGCCTGGGATGGCACCTCTGTGTAAAGGCGCACTGCGTTCTTGGTCCAGGCCCGTCCATATTTCAATTATTTTTTGTACAGTTGCACTAATTAATGTGTTTCCTTTTCGTTAATTTGCACAGATAACCTAAGATGATATACTAGCTTTGTGAGATAAGATCGGGGGGGGGGCGGGGGGGGGGGTTATTTTTCCCTTTTTTTTTTAACATGAAAGTACAAACCAACTTTTTTGAATACCCCAAAATTGACCAAAAAAGGGTGAAAAGGTGAGAATTTCTTCAAAATTGCAAAAAAAGAAACGTAGGGTCGGCCCTATGCTGATAGGGTTGGTCGGGTGACCTGAAACAAGCCTTTGTTTTTAGGCCTAAGTAATGAAGGGTAAGTCAGACTACAATAGTTGACTCCCATGAGGACTGACCCGTGGGAAGGTCAGTCTATCAGTCTGGTCGAATGGCAGCCCCTCGACTAATGACACCCGAAATATAGACCCTCTGAATGTATATAGGTCATTTGCTACATGATCACTGCCGATTTAGTAACCCCTCCCCCCTCCCCCAAGACATTTTTACCCAACATCCTCAGTCAATACCCCCCGACCCCCGACCCCGAGGAAGAAGGAGAAGAAGACTCGTTGAGTTTGGGGGTTGACTTGCTGTTTCAGACGAAAACAAGTGGGAGGGGGGTTGCTCCTGACTATTGCAGCTTAATTTCTTCTTTTCTTAGACTTTGAATTGAATTGAATGCATCAAATTCCACTACCTGGTATGTACTTGTTGGTTGAAGAATTACTTCATTTTGACCTAAAGATACTTACAAGACATGATGGAATTAGGCTAAATCTAACAATATTGACTATGAAAATAAAGTTGATACATATTACCTCACCCCCCCTCCCCGCTTCGAGGCTCACACAACCTCATACTATTTTACTAGGAAAGGGTCTTTATTATCTATGTTAATTTGGGAAACTCTGGTGTCCATGTGTCGCCCGTGTTGACTTTAAATCATGTAAGATCATTTTCTAATGCAGAAAGGAGGTCACCTTCTATGCAGAAAGGAAAGGAAGTCACATTTTATGCAGAAAGGAGTCACTTTTATATAGAAAAGAACTCACTTTTATACTAGAAAAGAAGTCACTTTTATGTAGATTGTATGGAAGATCACTCTATATAACAGGTTTTACTTCTCACTAGGCCACAAAGGCCACCTTATTTCGATAACTTGGATTTCGTGGAGGGGGAGGGGTGCTTTTTATGTGAATATTTTTGACGGCCAGAGACAAAGGTGCGGGGGGGGGGGCGGATTAGGGGCCCGGGGTAGGGTTTGAGGGGTCTTTGGACATTTTTGTTGGCTATTTTGGCCAAAAACACATACCCCTGTCTATAAAGTGCCCTCCGTGCACCCCTGTTGGCCACACCCCCTGCTACACAAGCATCTCAGCCCCCCCCCTCCCACACACACACATGCCCACAGCACGGTGATGTTGCATAACACCCGGGATAACACCAGATGGTCGTCATCCGGTCTATCACTGGCTATATATACGGCAAGCGCCTTTGCGCTGTCACACCTTTGCAGGGGGGGGGGGGGATGCAGCGTGGTGCTACCCCGTCTGCCCCGCCCCCGGAGGGGGGGGGCACTCCCTCAGTATTGCTGACTATGTGTGAACACGATTCCAAGGGAAAGGGTATGTTTTTGGACTCTAGGCAAGGGACCGCAAGGGCCCTTGAATAGGGGTGCTTTCTATGCATTTCTGGAGGAAAAGGGGTACCTTTTGAGGCAGAAACTCTCAAATAAAACAATAATCCACTTTTTTCAATATTAAAGATACATATTTTATGTATAGGGTAAAGGCAAGCCCTACCTTTTGTGGGCCAATTTGTTTAATACACACTTCATTTACAGGAACTCCCGGGCAGGAACTGTACCAGGGCCGAGCCTTTGCTGAATCCCATAGAGTTAAGATGACTATAGTCGATGCTCGGCCCCCCCATGGCATCAACTATAGTCGATGCTCGGCCCCCCATGGCATCAACTATAGTTGATGCTCGGCCCTAAATTTTTTGGAGACATGTTGGTCAGGAAAATATTCGAAATCAGGGGCGGATAGGCCTACAGGAATTTGAAAAAGTGGGGGGGGGGGGGCAGTCCATTGTTCAAAAATCAAAAAAAAAAAGTATATCTTCATCCCCCCAAAAAGGGGGTCCACACGGTAATGTATTAAAAGTGACTTTAAGGCAACGTTGGACTTATAATTATATGTCATACATGTATATGGTGACTCTATTCCAGGGTGAAAATGGCATGCCATAACTACGGACTACTGCATTACATAACATGATGTAAGGGGGCGGGAGGGCCCTGCGAAGCGGGACTTGCTTGCTCCATCACCAATGCTACTGCCCCCTGGTGTACACAGCTAGAACTAACTCTCAGCAGCCACTACTACACCACCTGGTGACTCAATAATGAACTAATGAAGATTTTACATTTGTGAGACCAGTGATATGCATTTCAGTATATATAGCATATGCCCGGAATATAGGCCTGATTAAAGTTTCAAAACATTCCGACTTCTGTGATGTCAGAGGATCTATGGAAAGATGGGTCATATAAAAAAAACAAGCCCTTGGGTCAAAAGTGGAAAAAACTTCCATGCTGGGGGGGGGGGGGGAGGGGGTCAAAATTAAAAAGCCGTCCATTCAGATACCAGCAAACATACATGATTCCACAGGCCCATGCAATTTTAGGTGTGTGTGGGGGGGGGGGGGGCGTCATTTCTCAAAATCCCAACTAACTGGTGAGTGGGGGGGGGGCAGGGGTGGGGGATCGGATTAAACATTGCCTTTTGTGGATAATCCACCAAGCTAGTAATAAATGACTTGGCCCTAAAAGATGACATTTATCGTATATCATTTGTGCATTACGACGACCTTTTTGGAGTGTCTCAACCCTATAGTGCGGTAGGGTCGGTATGATTGCTTGAATTACTCTCGAGGGCTGCATTCAAGCATTAAGGCATCACACCCCTCTTAAGGGGAACTGTGCTGTTACCTGTTGTGGTCATGACGCATAAATGCAACCCTGGTTTGTCTACTTGTCATCTATGCATTCATGCATCATGCCCACCCTGTGGGGTGGGATATAGAGAGCCCCTCTCGATCATCATTTGGGATTAAATATATCCACTTTCTGATATACACCTGACTAGAGATAAGGTAGAGTAGATATTGAGTATGATTGTGTTGCATTTAGACTACTCTATGATAATCAATAACACTTTTAGGACGGCATAATGCATTTATGTATCATGCCCTTGGTCGTCATAATGCATTAATGCAGCCCTGGCGAGTAACTCCCCAATGCTACATTCATGAATTATGTTGACCGTATAGGGTTGAGACACTCCCACAGGGTCGGCAAATTGCACTTATGCAGCACCGGCGAGTTACTCACCAGGGCTGCATTGGTGCATCATGACGATAAATGGAATCTTTTAGCGACATGTGTCCTTAAAGTTAAAGGTTTAAGTAATTAGAAGACTACTTTCTATAGTCTGTGTGAGGCAATAAGTAGTGTGGCGTGTAAGTAGTTCCTGTTGTGTGTATTCCTACACACTGTACCCCCGCGTCTCGTCCCCATTCTGTCGGAGGTTACATTGTCAAGTCAAGTCACGTGTGGCCTGGGGAAGTATTCCACAAAGGCTGACAATCAGTCTGAATCCAGACTTTGTGGCAGAAAGCGTCGCGGCTGCAGCAGGCGTCGCGGCAGCAGCAGTACTGAACGGTAGCTTGCACACTTTCTTATTGGGGCTAGGGTTCCCACACATGATTAGAGCAATGTACCATCCAAGCAAGCAACCGGTGTTTTTAACTTAAAATGCTTAATACCATTCGTCCTTGCCTTACAACACTAAGACTCATTTAGCACCCTTGTCCTGAAGTTATTTAGTCTGTGGTAAAGAATTCAGTCAGCAAATAGACCTAAAGACACATATATATGAGAGGACCCACGCAGGAGAAAAACCTCATGTGTGTTCTGTCTGCGGTAAAGGATTCAGTTTGCAAGTAAAGCTAAAGACACACATGAAGACCCACAGAAGAGAGAAACCTCATGTGTATTCTGTACGTCTGCCTTAAAGGATTCAGTCAGCAAGTAAAGCTAAAGACACAAATAAGGACCCACACATGAGAGAAACCTCATGTGTGTTCCGTCTGCGGTAAAGGATTTAGTCGGCAACTAAACATTAAGACACACATGAGGACCCACACAGGAGAGAAACCTCATCTGTGTTTAGTTTGTGGTAAAGGATTCAGTCAACAAATAAACCTAAAGACACACATGAGGACCCACACAGGAGAGAAACCTCATATGTGTTCAGTCTGCGGTAAAGGATTCAGTCAGCAAGTGAAGCTAGAGACACACATGAGGACCCAGACAGGAGAGAAACCTCATCTGTGTTTAGTTTGCGGTAAAGGGTTCAGTCAACAAATAAACCTAAAGACACACATGAGGACCCACACAGGAGAGAAACCTCATATGTGTCCCCTCTGCAGTAAAAGATTCAATCTGCAAGTAAAGCTTAAGCCACACATGAGGACCCACACAGGAGAGAAACCTCATATGTCTTCAGTCTGCGGAAAAGGCGCAAAGGGTTCCTGCAGTAAAGGATTCAGTCAACAAGTAAAGCTATAGACACACAGGAGGACCCACACAGGAGAGAAATCTCACGTGTATTCCGTCTGTGACGAAGGATTCAGTCGGCCAGTAAAGCTAGAGACACACATAAGGACCCACACAGGAGAGAAATCTCATGTGTGTTCAGTCTGCGGTAAACCTAGACACACATGAGGACCCACACGGGAGAGAAACCTCATGTGTGTACTGTCTGCGGTAAAGGATTCAGTCAGCAAGTAAAGCTAAAGACACACATGAGGACCCACACAGGAGAGAAACCTCAAAAGTGTTCAGTCTGTGGTAAAGGGGCAAAGGGTTCCTGCAGTAAAGGATTCAGTCAGCAAGTAAACCTAGACACACATGAGGACCCATACAGGAGAGAAACCTCATGTGTGTTTAGTCTGTGGTAAAGGATTCAGTCAAGAAATAAACCTAAAGACACACATGAGGACCCACACAGGAGAGAAACCTCATATGTGTTCAGTCTGCGGTAAAGGATTCAGTCAGGAAGTGAAGCTAGAGACACACATTAGGACCCAGACAGGAGAGAAACCTCATCTGTGTTTAGTTTGCGGTAAAGGATTCAGTCAACAAATAAACCTAAAGACACACATGAGGACCCACACAGGAGAGAAACCTCATATGTGTCCCCTCTGCAGTAAAGGATTCAATCTGCAAGTAAAGCTTAAGCCACACATGAGGACCCACACAGGAGAGAAACCTCATATGTCTTCAGTCTGCGGAACAGGCGCAAAGGGTTCCTGCAGTAAAGGATTCAGTCAACAAGTAAAGCTATAGACACACATGAGGACCCACACAGGAGAGAAATCTCACGTGTATTCCGTCTGCGACGAAGGATTCAGTCGGCCAGTAAAGCTAGAGACACACATAAGGACCCACACAGGAGAGAAATCTCATGTGTGTTTAGTCTGTGGTAAAGGATTCAGTCAAGAAATAAACTGAAAGACACATATGAGGACCAATACAGGAGAGAAACCTCATGTGTGTATAGTCTGCCGTAAAGGATTCAGTCAGCAAGTAAAGCTAGAGACACACATGAGGACCCACACAGGAGAGAAACCTAATGTGTGTTCCGTCTGCAGTAAAGGATTTAGTCAACAAATAAACCTAAAGACACATATGAGAGGACTCACACAGGAGAGAAACCCCATAGGTGTTCAGACTGTGGTAAACGGTTTAGTGACCTTTCTAACACATGGTGACCCATACTTCATAGTACCGGGAGCATAATGTAGACACGGTGTGTTGTACTTAGTAAGACGTGGACTGTACTGGGCTTTTACATAAAGCTGGGCACCCATGTACAATGGGAGTAGCAGCATTTCATTTCTCACATTTCGGGCATGATCCCCCAGGGACACTTGTCTACCCACAAATACAGACTGCGCCTGCACGGCCCCCATGTGCTACATACTACTATTAAAGGTTTGAAAGTATTTATTGACCTCGACATAATCCTCCAGCCAATAAGTGGCGACACTAGGCGTTAAATTGGCGACAATCCCAACAATTTTCTGAAACTGAAAGAATTATGTAAATATTTCCAAGTAGTTCCAAAATGGCAGTGAGAAATATGACTTCTACTACTTCACTACCTGTCAAGGGGGTGCAGAGGGGTCCCCCCCCCCCCCCTGAGGTCGGAAAGTTGCCGAAATTAAGACCTCCAGGTCGCAAGGTGGTTCTTTTAGACCCTATATCCTATGATTAATTTGTGCAAAAGTCGCCAGGTCGCTTAAATTATTGCACCAGGTCGAAAACAGCCCAGGTCACCAGGTTGCCGAAAACCCCTCTGCAGTCACTGTTAAATTTGACCTCCTGTTTGATAACCAATTCTCTGTGTATTTCACACAAATATGATGAAAAAAGAACAACTTGGAGGATGGTTTTGAGTGAAGTAAAGCAATATGTCCTACTCTCCTGTGTCTCAATCCCTAACTCCCATTTTATTTCTTCCCCAATCACTTTTCAGCAGGTTCTCCAGTTGGGTACATTGGATGAAGTGCAGACTTGTATGATTAAAGAGTGTGTGAATAGTTGTGATAAACACATACCTAGGGGCAGTTTAGGGAGTGGTGAGGCATGCAGTCACTCCCCATTCATATACCTCTACGCCCACAACATGCCAGTCAATTTAAGGCCCAAGTCTCGGTACCCCTCCAGCGACAGTCGGAGTGGAGCCGGGACAGGTACTCAGCCCTATTTATAGGAGTGCTGGGCCTTTAACCACCTGCATGGAGAAGGAGTGTGAACAATAGGTAGACAGGATCGGCAAAACTGACTTTGGGGGGTCCGTATCTGGTATCAATTTTTAAGTATCAGGCTGCAGGCCCTCATAGGGCCCATTAGACAGGAAGTAGACTGATACGGCACTGCTGCTGTAAGCCTATGGGGTCCCGTATTTAACAAAACGCATTTAATAATAATGTAGTAGACAGGATTTTGGGAGTTGAAAACAGGTAACAATTATTACAAAAACAGCAAAATCTAATTGATATGAATGTGGCCACCTCTAAACCATAATGGGGACACCTAATACTATGTATCCCAATCAAAAGATCAGTTCATGCTTCTAGGTGTCCCATGATGATTTCACTCCACTTTCTATGGCGACCAGTGGCCCTCTCCCTGCGGGGCACTGGTCTACCCCTTGATGGGGAGGGGGGGGTTAAATAGTTCAGACCCCTCTTGCCACTGCAGGGTAGATCTACCCTGTCTTGTGGGGGAGGGGGAGGTAAAAGAAACTACCTGTAAAGCAATATTTCGACCCCTCTATAGGGGGAATGTAGACCATATTTATTACAGTCCACTGCTCCTGGACCCCCAACCCCCTCCCCCCACGCTAACTAGTTAGCTGAGGTGGCACATCTATGATCTAGGTAGGAGGGAAAGCAACTACGCAGTCTGCTGTTCTGTGAGCGAGGTCGTGGCGCCATACACTCATACCCACAGACTGCCTGACATGACCTGCACTGTGGCACCCACTGAGCGCCGGCTGTGCGCTGCACGAGGTGACCTATATGTCTACCTAACAGAGCCCATTCATATAAGTTATAACCTGTACCTAGGCTATTCCGCATTAGCATGATGACCACTATACAGCGCCATTTTGTCTAGTACCAGTGCTCCTTCCTCTGCTAACTATAGCAGCCAGCCGCTTAGCGGAAGCTGGTTCCTGTCATGCCCAAAATTTGGAGTTTTAGGGGATATAAACCTTTCAGTTATAGCCCTCTATTGTGGGTCCTTATGTCGTATGTTCAGATTGGGGGAGTGGTTACGATACTGGCAATTCAATACAAAGGTCCCTCAGTTGTAGGTCTCACAAGGTAGAATCACTGCAACTCGCTAGTGCGGAATATCAGTGCGACCTGCACCATATAGGGCCCTAGACTGTTGCTGTGTCACTTGTCGACTTTAAGAAATCCCAATGTCTCTTGTCGATTTTTTAAAAAAGGGTCTTGTCCCTTGTCACTAACACTGTGAAACTGTCACCAGCCCTCATGTCACTTGTCGATTTTAAGGAATGCCTATGTCACTTGTCGATTTTAAGAAATGGGTCTTGTCCCTTGTCACTAGGCCCATGTAGATTTGTCGATTTTCCCTGACTGGGGCCCTCCATATGGCCCATATGTCTCATGGAGTTGATCCCCGTCTTGTACCATACGACCCATACCGCTTAGCAGCCCCCAGCTTGCACCCTACGGACCATGGGGGTGGGTCCAGAAAGGTCAAAAGTGACCTGGCGACCTGGGTGTTTTCCAGGCTACCTGGCGACCTGGTAGACTATAGCAAAAAGTGGCCTGAAAAAGTGCCCCCCCCCCCCCAAGCAGCATATGGCCTATTCCAACAGGGGGGGGGGGCTACTTGCACCACAGGACCCATTCTCTCCATAGTGCTCCATGGATCCCTGGAACCCCATGCCCTCTGAAGCTAAACATGAGGTTTACATCATTTAAACATGAGGTTTACATCACATAAACATGAGGTTTACATCTCATAAACATGTGATTTATATCATGTAAACATGAGGTTTATGTTTTGTTAACATGAGGTTTATGTTATGCAAACATGAGGTTTATGTTATGTAAACATGAGGTTTACACTGAGATTTACTTGGCTTTATCGGCAGGTGAACTAGATAGTTACTTGATTTTACGTTAGCGTAAACAGGGACGTTCCGTTGTATACTGAGTCTATAAAACACATGTTTAGATCATTTTATTTTTTCAGACCAATATCACGTAAATATGCGTAAACATAAGTAAATAAAATGTTTACGTGAAAGTAAATCTAATGTAAATCCAACTTTTCGTGCAGTGTAATTCCCCCCTGGAGCACCATACCCTCTTGAGCCATGTGTTGCAGGATGGGGGTCACTTTCCTGGCATTGGTCCTCTAGTGCAGGGTCGAGAGAGGCAAGGATTGCAGGTCCCTGATGTGTAGGTCTAGAGAGGGAAAGATTCTGTGTCTCTTAAACCCCAAGCGCCCTCATAAATAGGCCTGAGTACAGACTGGCGCTAGAGGGGTACCGAGATCTGGGCCTTCCAGGCGCGGATTCACAGGGGGCGGGGCGGACCCAGCGTACGCACCCCCACTCTCTGTTTTCCTGTATATTTTAATGTAATATTTTTCAATACCCCAAGTGCATTGCCTATTTCACGCCCCCTGCCTCCTTTCCTAAATTCCTGGATCCGCCCCTGACTTTAATGGGTCGAGAGGTGTAGGTCGAGACAGGTTAGGTTTCTGTGTCCCCAGTGGGTCGAGAGGTGTAGGTCGAGGCGTGCAGCTTCTAGGTATGCCGACTTTGGGGCAGTTCAAAAAAGTGGCGGGTGGCAACAAGAAGTCAGAGCAGGTGCTGGAAAAAAAACTCTGGATATTACGTGCATTTGAGTATTTTACTGGTTGAACTGGATCTATATTCAAGGTAAAATGTTTGAGCATTATCGTGGTGAAGTTTTGAAGTAAAATGTCCAGGGGAAGATATTTTACTACCATGAAAAATATATGTCTATAATTGTGTGGTGCAATCTGGAATCTCCCTTATAGCCTGGGTGATAGCCCACACCTCGTCACATACACAGGTGGCAGGGTCAAACACCTGTAGGTCTGTACGCAGTGGTACATCTACACTGGTAGTAGTAGTCCTCAACACTAGCCTGGCACCACGCAAAGTATATCATAGACATAGGGTAGTGGGCAGGTTTACAAAAGGAGTAATAAGGTATGTACAGGTATGGTTCATCGACAGTGACACACTTACTTTATTTAAACATATGGAACAAATTATCTTTTATCCATAGATAACAATACATTTATTTGCATGATAAAGGTAAAGGTATTGGTTAGTTGGTGCCATATTTAATACCTCTTAGTTTGTATGTCCATCAACGACTGCACCTATGATACCAACACTAGGGAGTTCTATTGGAAATTAATCAATTACTATTCAAAGTATGGGTCCGTTAAGGAAGACCTACGATAATCCAATGCACATAGTAGAATAGCAATACATATCAAAGGAAATGATTGAGATCCATTTGAAGACGGAAAAGCTCCTAGAAGTTTACCCCTGCTGGTTCCATAATTAACCTGCAGACCTGCGGCACCAGTAGTTAGGCTATAGTAAGGGCCTAAGGGCCTGTACATACTGTAGCATGGGGGGTAATTACAGAGCCTGGGAGGTGAAAATCCATGATATTAATACATATGTAATTACCTGGAGTAAATACCTATTTGTTTTACCATCATACAATATGATTCAGTGCCTTTAAGCGCAAGTTATTTTGGTAATTTTCCTGTAATGGATCAATTGCTTTAGAATACCATTCATTGTACCTAATTTCCGGGAAAATGGTAATAATTGAGTCAAATTTTCTTCATGCATTTTTTTCTAATATATTTAGGATATGAAAGGGTAAAACAGCTTTTTTCATTTTAATGTTTTGTCTTTGTCAATTAGTACAATTTAACTCTATTTTACCCATGATTTATGAAACAGAAAAGATACAAGAAAGGTGTTCGATCCAGATGTACCCATGAGTGTGTAGGATAGTGCCATGACTTCTGTTTTATGAGAAGTGCATAGATTTGCCATTCAGTGAAAGATTCATGCTGCGCCTCATTACCTAAGTATGGACCACGGGCTGCATATTCCTACAGTGGTAGTGCTGGGGACACGCTCTGTTGGGTGAATAGGACTTCCTACCAGCACCTCCCCCCCTCCCCCCATCCTGACAGCTTCTACGACCAGGCCCACCCCCAGGTACGATGGTAAGCATGGTCAAGGGTCTGTTTGTACTCCTTATTACCCTCCACTACTCAGCCAATAGGGCGGGTTTCCTCCACTGCTATACCAGAGGGCTGATACTGTGACCTTCCGCGTGGCGAACCCATAATAGGACGGATGTCGCTAAAACTTAGTAAAAGATGACATTTGTCGGCATGATGCACCAATGCAGCCCCTGTGAGTAACTCGCTGGTGCTGCATTGGTGCATCATCCTTTCTGGTGCACCCATGCAGCCCCTGTGAGTAACTCGCTGGTGCTGCATTGGTGCATCACCTTTCTGGTGCACCCATGCAGCCCCTGTGAGTATCTCGCTGGTGCTGCATTGGTGCATCATCCTTTCTGGTGCACCCATGCAGCCCCTGTGAGTAACTCGCTGGTGCTGCATTGGTGCATCACCTTTCTGGTGCATCAGCCCCTTTCTCAGACACAGGTGGTAGTTTGATCACTGGCCTGTGTGCTATTTTGGGCCAGGCAAGGCCTCCCCCCTTGCTGTCCATGTTGGGTCAATCATCCATGACCACTCTCACCCGCACTGAACCCACGGCGTCATTTGCAAAACTCGGCAGGGTGAGGTCACTGACTCAGTGCGCCTTTAACATCAATGCTTATACTTATATGTAAAATCAAACTACATTATAAGTGGCAATGATAAAAATGTGCACTTAGTACATACTCATGGCAATGTGACCTTTTGTGGACATCCTGCCCTGAGGGCAACATGGAGGCCAGGTTGTGTTGTTGGAAGAAATGTGTCCACGGCTATGTGGTGTGCAGAACTATACAGGCCACCCACCCTAATGACACTTAGCCCACCCTACCATGAGGATACCAGGAATACAAATACACCACAGGAGCGGCCCACAGCCGTGCATGCAGGTAGTGTGCAGTGTCTTTTAGTTCTATAGCAATATTTGCGCCTTTAAAGGCATAGAACTTGCTGCCGGGGTAGCAACAGTCGGAGTGCAGGCATGACAGGTACTCAGCCCTTTATACACGGCGGCCGCGGGTTTAAGACTGTACACTGGCTTATATTGATAGTAGGGACCTTTAGCATGAACGTCGATTCATGCCTTTAGCAGCCACGTAAAAGCTCATAATACTTGGACGTAACGTAGGTCTTTAGACTTTACCATTGCTACCAATGCAGGACAATGCACGTATAAGTGCCTACGACTACGCCTGCCTTTATTATCCCCTTTATTGAGCTACGTTGGGTTTGCTAACTTCTTACTGTATTACAGTTTGTGTATACCTCGGTTGTAGGAAGTCTGCAGTTTTCGTTCTAATATTACATGATACATGGTTGAGAAAGTATGAATCTCATGTAAGAGGGATAGGGCGATATCAATGATTTAAAAAATGTGTTGTTTAGTATAGATGGGTGAGCTATAGTTTATTGACCAGTTTCCCTTACTGTGTAAGGGAAGAACTGGTCATATTTAGGTGCTACGGCCCATTGACTTTGCCTTGGCCGTACCCTCCATTCACTTAGCATTGGGCAGTGATCAAGGGTCCAACTGTGCATCAGCTCTATACCCGGTGGTTCCTTAGTCAGGCCTCTTCAGCCCTAGCCCTATGTTGAGTGGCCCTTAGCTCCCCGTCCTCCAGTCGTACCTGTGTACGGATTCCTGGCCCATTGCCCTCAGTGTTTAAGGTCCTAGCCCCCTACCTGCAATAGTTATATGCTTAATTGCTGTTGATAATTATGGCCAGAGCCCCCCCCCCCCCCCCCCCCCCCCCGTGTAAGTAGTGAGCCGGGTATTGGCGCTGGTCTGTTCCGGCCCAGTACACAGCCTATTGCATGCCGCCCACCCCCATGTCCCCCACCACTTCGCCTGCTAAACTCATGGCTGGACTGAAACTGAAACTGGTCTTGCAGTGTGCTGCACCTTCCTCAACCCTAGCAACCTCGTATGAGGTTGAGGTTGAATATATAATTATGTATACTCTATAAAGTATCAACCACATGGTGGTTGGTTAGTACTGGTTACCCTAACCCCTCCCCCCCCCCACCTTACTGTTCTATTATTAGATGCAGTTCCCAACCGGGCCTACCTGGTCTATACTGACCAGGGTTCTCTCTGCTTCAGCTATAGGTCGAGTTACATATACATAGGGACCACAAAGCACTGCAGGTGGCAGGTCGAGTGTATTTATTGAGGTCATCAGAAATCGACTGCTGCTGTAAGGATGTACGGGGGCTCTTTTTACACTAAATGTATAAGATATAATATAATTCTGAAATAGCAGGAAGACTTATAATACTCTGAACTAACCCCCATCGTAAAAAGTAATATTTATTTTGAATATTCCCCCTCTAATCAGGGTATTTCCACATAAAAGGCCATCTTTCATATAGAAATAATTAGATGGCGGTTATGGGAATGCCACAGTAAGACAGATTGAAAAGTCTGCTACAGATCTGCAATCTGATTTAAGCCCAGTAGATGAGCCCAAAATAAATAATAATTTTACAAGAAAAAAACCTTGGGCTAACCCCCTCCCCCAAATACCATAACAATCAACTTCCCTTCCACCCTATCCCAAATACTAGGTGAATAGCCACTCATCCCACCTCACCCCTCAGTGTCTGCTGTTGGGCTGTGTTACTTGTGAGTACCACTCTGAGACTGCAGGCTATTAGTCAGGCCTCATTGCCTTTGGTTCTGACCATGGGTAAACATAGCCCAATGCATTTATCAAGTATAAATATTGCTTATTCTTCATATATGAGAGGCGCAGTCTTGTATATTCATGTTGTGAATGGTACATAAAGATGTACCCTATGCAATGGTAGCATAAATTGTGCCCTTATGCATATATATTGGTCATGAACAACAGCTATCAGATTTGGTCTGATTTTTGGAAAAATAATTTATAATTTTTTCTAGGGAAAATTGGCCTTTAATTTCATTTTTTTGCCTCATGATAACCAGATTAGTATTTCTGAAATCCCCATGTTCTTAGCTTTTCAATGATGTGTAACTAATAATTGTAATCATATTCCTTGAAATTCGCTTGTGGTCCCTAATATACAGTTCAGCTACGTCATAGTGTGGGCAAACAAAGGCAACACATGCTTAGGTAACCTCACCATGATAGCCACACACCAGGGTTATTACATTTAATCTATTTTTAATTATCCCCAGGTTATAGTGAAACATATTTTTCACCATACAGTATGATATTTTAAATGTATGTTTTCATGTGTATCTCATGATACATATATATGGGAATTTATATTTATAAATACATAACCGGTTGATTTAGAGTCAACCTACCTAGTGGTCACAGTCCAGTGGTCTGTTTGCCCACTATACCTCCGATATAAATAGAATAATCAAATATATGTAACTCGACCTATAGGTAATTCGTTTTAGGAGGGTTGAATAGGGAGTGTCCATTTTTTAACAACAGGGGGGGGGATGGGTTTTTGCATGGAGCACCTTGTGTTTTTTTTCACCCCCCCTCCCTCCCCACCAGTCAAGTGATCGAAAAAGATTTGCTCCCCCCGCCAATGCCTTCCTTAGCAGTGACCAGCAGGGAAGGTTATTTACAGCTAGGCCTATATTAGATATGTGTGTAAATGACAGTAAGGGGCCAGCCAATATTTACATGTGCACATTTTTGCCAGAAATTGACCCCCCACCCCCCCTGTTGCACCATGTATGCTTTTGACCTACCCCCCCCTCTACCCCCATGCGTCTATACTCATTTTACTTTGACCCCCCCCCCCCATCATCAAATGAAGGGATTGTACTATCTGGAAGCACTATCTGACTTCTAAATTTAACTTTGAGATACAGTTATTTCTATTGTAATGGGGAGGGGTTCCATCCTTCTATACAAGTATACATATACATATAAGGGTCCTGAAGGAATCTGACGGGGTATTCGGCCTTCTTGCCCCAGTCATAGCTTATCACTTAGCCCCCTGGTACTTTCCCCCCTCATTAGTACTTAAGCATAGTGCATCATGTCCATATGTGCACCAACCTTCTGTTCACTGTGTATCATGTGTGTATCATGTGTGCGTCATGTGCGTCATGTGCGTCAGTTCTGCCTCAAAACACAGTCATTTTCTGCACTTGTGCATCATGTGTGCGTCATGTGTGCGTCATGTGTGCGTCATGTGTGCATCATGTGCGTCAGTTCTGCTTTTTGATAGTCAAAACTATGAACTATAGACAAAACCATGAACTATAGCCTGAACTATATAGTTTGAACTATGGACTGTAATTTGAAATATGAAATTTAGTTAGAACTATGAACTATAGGCGGATTTATGCACTATAGTCAGACTAGTATGTCTTGTGCATCATGTGTGCGTCATGTGTGCGTCATGTGTGCGTCATGTGTGCGTCAAGTGCATTAGTCTTCTCCCACAACACATTTTCTACACGGGTGCATATATAAATAAAACATTTTCCACACTTGTATATGCTACCACAAGAATACCATATATGGCAATATAATTACAAAGGTACCAAAATCAATCCATAGGTACCAATAGAATCTAACATATACAATGTATCTATATAATCAAATAGGTATCGATAGAATCCCATAAGTAGCAATATAATCCAATAGATACCAATATAATCACATACCATAAATTCCCGCGTATAACCCGAGGGTTATACGCGCGAACCAAACCTCTAATGCGGGTTATATATTATTCTCAAAGTCTTGGGGCGGGTAATACGAGGGTTTTTGAAAGTATAGAAAAGTACTAAAACGGCGATTTTCAGACCCAAGGTGCGGGTTATATGATTCTCCCAAAGTCGGGGTGCGGGTTATACGTGAGGTGCGGGTTATCCGCGGGAATTTACGGTAGGTACCAATATAATCTCATATATAATAATGCTGTATGGGATTAGAAAGCCCTAGACTAGTTGTATATGAATAGATCGAGTTTTGTTCTGACAGGTTTTGGCTTCAATCAAAATCTGGGGATGGGGAACTGATAATATTTTGCCCGACCAGCCAGGGTGACTCCGCAAATATGAAAATGGATCCAGCTTTGACAAAAAGAAAACTACCAACCTAACATACTAATGCTGTAGAAAGCCCTTGCTTAGTACTATATGAATACAGCCTCGGCCAGCGTCTATCCTATACCAGATGGATTCCGAGACTGCTATGAAAAGGTTGAGATTCATTCAAGTTTCGACTTTGATGAAAAACTTAGGGTTGAAGTAAAGATTTGGGCATTTAGGCTTCAACTCCACGACCCCATCTTTTAACAAAGTCAAATATAGATCCATAAGGGCTTTCCTACCAAGTTTTGTCAAAATTCTCACATTCTTCCCAATTTGTCAGCAGTGCTAGTTTGTTCAAATACTACTAGGGTAGGTTCACCCTGAGTCAAACTCATACCTTGAGTCAACCACTTTTGACATGAAATTACAAGGTCAATATGCATCTGGTGACAATAAACTCCCACTGATTTCAGAATGCAAGTGTTTTCCAAATATATACTGCACATTGCATCCACATCATCACTCTTTTTCATACTGTAAAATCAGTCAGAAGTACTCCTGTTTGACATGTTTTGGCTAACAGGAAATGAAAATCTCCCCACTGTTCATACTCTTTGGTAGTTGATTTGAAGTGTTTGTCCCTTTCATACACAGTGTCAATCAGTTTTGTGAGCTGCATATGTATCTAAATCACACAAATCATGTCTTTATTGAGCAAAATTAATTTCCTAAATTATGTTTAAATTATGATTTTGTAAGGTATACCCATTTCACCTTAAGTCAGCCATGAATTCACCCTAAGTCAGCCACATCATACCTTAAGTCAACCATGCGGTTTTCTTCTTGGGAATCTCCCCTGGAATTCTCTCACCTTGAATTTCTGTCTAAGAACATTCCCCCTACCCTCGTGAATACCTCCTCCTTCCAGAATACCCTCTTCTACTACAGGGTTAAGGATAGCAGGCCTACTTGTGTATTGTATAGAGGGCAAGGGTGAAACGCAAAAAGAGGGGGGAATAGGGGGTGAGAAGGCAGAGCCCCTGATATATTCAATAGAACTCCATACTGCATGTCTATAATGTTATATTTGGTCCTCATTGCTCATACAAGTACTATTTACTTGTATTGATAGCTTGTAATGCAATTGTATTCACCTGAGGTACAGTACTGACTTTGTCTTGATTATTCCATATTCAATAAATCATTTTCTTCTCTATTGTTAGTTGTAACATATTGATATATGATGCATGCATTCATTCATTTATGAAAATCAGAAAATTACTGGTTTATTCCACATATTTCTGGTGGTTGAAATATGGCTGACTCAAAGTGCATTTTGGCTGACTTAGGGTGAAAAGGGGCAATTCTGAATACTCTGATAAATCAAGGAATTAAATACTGTAAACTGATATATGGAATTGTAAGACATCATGAAAGTTACTCTCCAGAGCAATACCTAAAGTTTGGTTCAATTGTGAAGGATATGCACAAAAAACTCTAGGAGCAGTAAGACCTGAAAGGTAGCTCATGAAAAAACATGAATCAGACCGGTTGAAAGTGGTGAACCTACCCTACTGTAAAACATTGGGTACAAGCCTCGCATATAAACCGCACCCCGACTTTGGGCCGATTCTATAAGCCGCAACACCATCTGATTATGGTGACTTATGTACTGTACCATAGTGGCAAAAAGTTGTGTATAAGCCGCACCCTGACACACACCGATGCTATAAGCCGCACGGCCGATCTGACTTGCTTTTTTATGGTACCACTTAGAAAGGTTAATAGAGCTGTTTATCCCTTTATCGTTATGATGCATGAATGCAGCTCTAGATTCTCAGAGGCTATTTGAAACTAGTAATCTTTCAAATTAAAACATAATTCTACCACTGACGGAAAGGTATTGACCTGTAGTTTATCATACTTTAAGCCAATATTACCATGAAGGTGAGGCCAAAAAACAAACAGTTGTGTTCTGGTAATATGGCCCAAAAAAAAAACAGGGTCGGTAGATCGGATTTTATTTTCTTAACATTTTCTTTTGTAAAAAAAGTTAATTTAAAAACGCTCTAACTAAAAATTTCAAAAGTGTGAAAGTAGGGTCGGCCCTGAAAAGGAGGGTCGGTCGTGTTACCGAAACACAACATTTTTTGAGGCCTGATCCAACATCGGCAGCTGCACGAGCACGGGCACGAGTCGTATGATTTAATAGAGCTACTGTAAAACCTCGCGTATAAGCCTAACTTGCGTATAAGCCGCACCCTGAGTTACGGCCGATCCTATAAGCCGCACTGGCGATCTGAATGTGCCGATTTTAGTACTGTATCATAGTGGCAAAAACTCATGTATAAGCCGCACTCCGACCCTGGGCCGATCCTATAAGCCGCACTGCCGATCTGATTCGCGTACTAGCCAGCGCTTACACGCGAGGTTTTACGGTACATGTGGTATAATACCCATTTACTCCCAAACTATAATAGATCTATGCTTTAATGTAAATACTTGTGTTTTTCAGACCTACTTGGACACAGACCTAACCACATGGACACAGGCCTAACCACGTGGACACAGACCTAACCACGTGGACACAGGCCTAACCATGTGGACACAGGCCTAACCACATGGACACAGGCCTAACCACGTGGACACAGGCCTAACCCCATGGACACAGGCCTAATGACATGGACACAGGCATAACCCCATGGACACAGGCCTAATGACATGGACACAGGCCTAACCCCATGGACACAGGCCTAATGACATGGACACAGGCCTAACCCCATGGACACAGGCCTAACCCCATGGACACAGGCCTAACCACATGGACACAGGCCTAATGACATGGACACAGGCCTAACCACATGGACACAGGCCTAACCCCATGGACACAGGTCTAACCCCATGGACACAGGCCTAACCCCATGGACACAGGCCTAACCACGTGGACACAGGCCTAACCACGTGGACACAGGCCTAACCACGTGGACACAGGCCTAACCACGTGGACACAGACCTAACCCCATGGACACAGGACTCACCACGTAGACACAGGCCTAACCACATGGACACAGGCCTAACCACGTGGACACAGGCCTAACCACGTGGACACAGGCCTAACCACGTGGACACAGGCCTCACCACGTGGACACATGCCTAACCATGTGGACACAGGCCTAACCACGTGGACACAGGCCTAACCACGTGGACACAGGCCTAATGACATGGACACAGGCCTAACCACATGGACACAGGCCTAACCACGTGGACACAGGCCTAACCACGTGGACACAGGCCTAACCACGTGGACACAGGCCTAACCACGTGGACACAGGCCTAACCACGTGGACACAGGCCTAACCACGTAGACACAGGCCTAACCACGTGGACACAGGCCTAACCACGTGGACACAGGCCTAACCACGTGGACACAGGCCTAACCACCAGGACACAGGCCTAACCACCTGGACACAGGCCTAACCACCAGGACACAGGCCTAACCACCAGGACACAGGCCTAACCACGTGGACACAGGCCTAACCACGTGGACACAGGCCTAACCACGTGGACACAGGCCTAACCACCAGGACACAGGCCTAACCACGTGGACACAGGCCTAACCACCAGGACACAGGCCTAACCACCAGGACACAGGCCTAACCACCAGGACACAGGCCTAACCACCTGGACAGAACTCTCTGACACCAACATGCCAGCAAAGCCATCAACGCATAGACATCGTGAGTAGCCCCCCCCCCCCCCCCCCTAATATCCTGACAACATAGTAGGGCCTAAAAAAGGTTGTGTTCTGGTATCCCGACCGACCCTACATATTTGGGGCCGACCCTTATTTATTCAAGACTTTATTTTTTAGTTTTTGAGAAAATGTATGACTTTTTTGGCGATTTTACTACCAAAATCAGATTTTTTGACCAAAAAATTGCTTCAAAAATATATATATACCTTCCGACACTATTTATTTTTTGGCTATGTTACCAGAACACAACAACAATCTTTTTAGGCCTAATAGTAATAAATCAATAATGTTGTTCATTTGTCGTCATGATGCATGAATGCAGCTATAGATTCTCAGAGGCTATTTCGATTGATTTGTGGTCTATAGATTTATCAACAAACCCGGTTCTGCTTGGATTTAGGCAACACGTTTAAGGTCTGTAAGCCTGCTTACAAGGCTACTGGGTAGTCAGGAATAGGTTCGGGACAGGTTCAAGACTGTTGTCTATTATCACTCAAGTCTTATAGACAGATTCGACACGGCGACATGGCCGTTTTTTGGCCTAGTGACATGCGACATGAGGAGTATCAGAGATAGTGACATGGGACATGGGACATGGACCGGTCTGTAGACAGGGGAGCGGTCTGGTGACTGGTCTGTAGACAGGGTAGCGGCCTGGTGACTGGTCCGTAGACAGGGGAGCGGCCTGGTGACTGGTCCGTAGACAGGGGAGCGGCCTGGTGACTGGTCTGTAGACAGGGGAGCGGCCTGGTGACTGGTCCGTAGACAGGGTAGCGGCCTGGTGACCGGTCTGTAGACAGGGGGGTAGCCTGGTGACTGGTCTGTAGACAGGGTAGCGGCCTGGTGACTGGTCCGTAGACAGGGCAGCGGCCTGGTGACCGGTCTGTAGACAGGGTAGCGGCCTGGTGACTGGTCTGTAGACAGGGGAGCGGCCTGGTGACCAGTCTTTAGACAGGGTAGCGGCCTGCTGACTGGTCCGTAGACAGGGCAGCGGCCTGGTGACCGGTCTGTAGACAGGGTAGCGGCCTGCTGACTGGTCCGTAGACAGGGGAGCGGCCTGGTGACTGGTCCGTAGACAGGGTAGCGGCCTGCTGACTGGTCCGTAGACAGGGTAGCGGCCTGCTGACTGGTCCGTAGACAGGGCAGCGGCCTGGTGACCGGTCCGTAGACTGGGGAGCGGCCTGGTGACTGGTCCGTAGACAGGGGAGCGGCCTGGTGACCGGTCCGTAGACAGGGGAGCGGCCTGGTGACCGGTCCGTAGACAGGGGAGCGGCCTGGTGACCGGTCCGTAGACAGGGCAGCGGCCTGGTGACCGGTCCGTAGACAGGGGAGCGGCCTGGTGACCGGTCCGTAGACAGGGCAGCGGCCTGGTGACCGGTCTGTAGACATGGGAGCGGCCTGGTGACCGGTCTGTAGACAGGGGAGCGGCCTGGTGACCGGTCTGTAGACAGGGTAGCGGCCTGGTGACCGGTCTGTAGACAGGGCAGCGGCCTGGTGACCGGTCTGTAGACAGGGTAGCGGCCTGGTGACCGGTCTGTAGACAGGGGAGCGGCCTGGTGACTGGTCCATAGACAGGGGAGAGGCTTGGTGACTGGTCCGTAGACAGGGTAGCGGCCTGGTGACTAAACTAAACTATTGTAGAGTAGCGGGCGCCAGCCAGTTTACTGTGGTTAATTATAGTTACACTCTCATAACCTTTTGTTTTCATTGAACTAAATTGTGTACCGGAGACAAGGTATATGTACTGGGTTGGTATTTGGTTGGTCCATGTCCATTGGTATATGTATTTGGTTTGTACATGTACCTGAGACATAGACATACTTGGTGGTAAGGTCATGGTATGGCCCTAAATTCGCTATGGCGACATGGAGATTTCTTAAAATCGACATGGGACATGGCCATACTAGTGACATGGGACATGGAGCATTTCTTAAGTCTGACATGCGACATTGGCCTTAGGGACATGAATGAGAATGGCTTCATAGCTTGCAATATATAGTATAATGCTCTCAAAACTCACCAAAATGTGGGCATGACCAGGGCAGCCAACTAGCTTAGTACGATTTTCTCATTGATATGATTATCTAATAGTCTTAATAGTCAGTTAGTTAGTGACACTAGCGACATGGGGTTTTCTATAGTGACATGGGGCATAGGGCATTTCTTAAGTCCGACATGCGACATGAGGACACCCCCCCCATCAAGGGCCCCCATGGTACATGGAGGCAGCACTATGAGACTACCGTATTTCCCCTTGTATTAGCCCAGACTTATACAAGCACTAAATAACAAACCGACCAGGCTTATACACGGGGCAGACTTATACATATGGGGGTCGACCCCTAAAATCGACATGGCGACATGGGCATTTTGAGCCTTAGTGACATGGGAAATGAGAAATCTCAGAGATAGATGGTGACATGGGACATGGCCATTTCTTAAAATCGACATGACGACATGAGCATTTCTTAAAATCGACAGGGCGACATGGACATTTCTTAAAATCGATATGTGACATGGGGACCCCCCCCCCCCCCCATCGAGACTCCCATACATAGGACAGGCTTATATCCTATACCTAAAGAAACACCCTGATACCGTTTCACAGTTTCCAGAATTATTTCCCCAGATTTAAAAAGTGGAATTAGCTTAAATTTTAGATTGCTACTCACAATCCGGGTCCTAACTTAAACTTGGTCTGGATGAGTTGTAATCTACATCAGTGAGACCAGTGTCAACGTATAGTTAATCTGGAAAAATAGGTACCGTAAAACCTTGCTTATAATTCGACCTCACCTATAAGTCGAATTGGACTTCTGAGGCAAAAAATTGACTAATAGCAAAATGCTTTAAAATTTTGGGGAACCCCACCTTTAAGTCGAATTGGAGTTTGAGAAATTTTCCGGCTTTAGACCCAACCCAGACCCTCTCAAAAAATATGGTAGGCTGCTCCCAGGCTATCCACCTTGTATGATAGACGCTGGCCGAGGCTGAGCCAACCATGACCCCTGCCATGCAGGCCACCATGACACCTAATTTGCATAACACCCATGGCAAGCATCCTGGGCGCTCTCTTCTGTGTCCCATCTCCCCCTCCATGTCTCTGGTTTTACATAGAGCAAAATGTACATGAGAAGAGATCATTAAAAAACTGAAGGAAATTCTGATCGATATACAATTTAAACCACTGTTTTCCAGGTGTATCTAGCTTTCCAATGATATATTATACCCCCTATCTAGAAATACGGCCGGCATAATCCCACTTTAGGTCGCTAGTTAGGTAAAAGTATAACAAGGAACCTGTTCCTATTAAACGAAAATTGTATCATTTCTTATAATAAGTTATATGGAAACCTTTCTATTCTGTGAAGTCATTAATACCATTAGCGACTCCACCTGTTAGCGACTTAAAGTGGGAGTTACTATAGAGGAAATATTGAAATAGAATCTAAAAACATCCAAGGGGAGTATAATCCCCGGGGAAAGGGTTTCCCTTAAGGGGAGCTATAAAAAAACATGGGGCATGGCTTTTTTGGGGGGAAAAGAAGGAAGGTGACGCAGGATTATTCATATTAATATATATATATATATATATATATATATATATATATACAGTCAACTCCATCCATTACGGCCACCCTTGGGACTTTCTAAAAGTGGCCGTAATAGAGAGGTGGCCGCAGTGGAGAGAGTCAGTGATAATCTATATGTATATACCCTATGTACGGCAATTTGATGTTTTCTAATGTATATACACTGTCTCCCTTGCATCTCCCCCATTGCAGTTTAAAGTAGCATATACCTATCAATATCATTCTTAACAAATAAACACAAAATTAGAAAAGTATTAGAATTTCTGTATATGGATCTAACAGAAGTCTCTACATGTATGGTTTCCCATGTATCCCCTCCTGTCTCCAAACACATCTTAATACCACCTATGGAGTCCACATACACAACACGTGAGGACGGGGAGCATTTAACAGAATGCTGAGGAGTGAGGTTATAACACCCCCCCCCCCCCCCACACACACACCGCCGCAGTCACACACACCTAGTATGTGTATGTATGTTTTGTGTTGTATGGGCACCTACTTACACATGCATTCCGGCGCCCATTCCTACCCCCATCCTAAGGTGTGAAAGCCTGCTCTCAGACTCCATATTAGCCAAACCTAACCCTTTAAGTGTCACATACGGCTTTACTATGGTATGCCCGCTGTTGCCATGGATGCCTGGCAATTATCTCCCAGTGCTGCATTCATGCATTATGCCGACCCTTCAGAAGTGTATCAATCCCTTAGGGTTAGCATTAAATGCATCCATAGATTGTGACAACAAAGGGCTGCTAGTGCATTAATACACTTTCCAGCCATTAAAGAGCTAACAGTACTTTCAACATGATTCTGTCTATGATTGTATTGTTATACGGAATGGCTACTAAAGAGTATTATACCTCTTCCAGTTTGAAACGTGACTTGCTAATACAAATTGGCCGCATTAGAGGGAGAAAACCACTGTTTGGGACTGTCAAAACAGTGGCCGCAGGGCGGGGTGACCGCATTAGAGGGGTGGCCGCATTAGAGGGAGCATTTTACATTAAAA
>CANHQG010000151.1:0-84254 GCA_947462335.1 Harmothoe impar
GAGGAACGGGATACACTAGACATTATAGCCTATGTGTGTGTGTATTTTTCTTTTTTTTAAATAATGATTTACTATGCTTGAGTACTGAAAGTGCCGTATTCAATTGCTCCCATTGAATAAAATATGGCTGAATTCAATGGGCTAATGAAAAGAAAGTGTTTTTTTAAATTTAAATTAATAGTTTCAAATAAGAAAATAAACTCAAATGTCAACTACATTGATACCGTCTCTGTTGTATTTCACTTGTGGAGTTCGGGGCATATCGCACTCGCCAGCAGCTTCGTGGGATATTGGCCCAGCACCTACTCATGGAATACACCATATGACCAAATGTCATGAATCGTCTGGATTTGAGCTGCCAGGGGGGTCAAAAGTAAATGTTTGAATAGGATTTCAATTTTTTTTATACAAATAGTATAGTTGTTGGGGATTACAGACCATATATTTGGGTAGGTTAAATATCATTATTAAATCTACAGTACAGGGTCATATGTAGGTGCATAGACACGACTGAGCCCTCTTTATAAAGTGTAGGGATAATTCCCTATGAAAAATGGTGCATTTTATAGGGATCCCGTCCACTTACAGTAATTTATAGGGTTTTGTACTAGAATGGCTACAGTAAGGTAGGAATTGACTGTACATGGTTTGGAGCGTGTTATATATGGATTGAAAGGTTTATAAGGAGGGCTCAGTCGTGTCTACTGTGATAACTGGTGTATAACAAAGTATTCTGATCTATAAGCCAAAACTACCAGGAAATTTCTTTTTAAATATGAATAATACATTCTAAGTTATAATAGAAATAACTTGAGATGTGCATAATAGGTCCCCTTAGTGTCTTGTCATCAAAGGGCTCAGTCGTATCTACTCGGGCTCAGTCGTGTCTATGGTCAAACTACCCCTGGAACATGGTCAAAGGTCAATGGGCTCTACAGGATATGCTATTGGAGGTAGACTTACAGTTATTTTTTTATTGTATAGGTACATAATTTACACTTTTTCTGCAACAGCTTTACTATGTTCATACTACATTTATATTTAGGCAGGGCCATGTTTTGTTTGGGCTCAGTCGTGTCTATGCAAAACTACCCCAGCACTTTTGATCATACATAATATTTATCAAACATATCACATAGGCCTAAATGGTCTTAAAATGTTCGGTACCAGGAAGCCGTTTCACCGTATCATACGGAGGGTCCGTATGTCGTTTTTTTGCGTTTCAGTTCATTTTTGCGTTTCAGCTCGACATGTCCGCATCTTACGGAAAAACATACGGAGGCCGTATGTACATACGGCCCTCCGTATTCACATACGGCGATAATTGCGTTTCAGCTCAACATACGGAGCACAAAAATTCCGCATCTTTGGCGTATTTACTACAAGATATACGGAGGGGTAGGGGGGGGGGTGCTATGTCAAATTATGCACATATACCCTGTTTTTTAGGGCCGTATGTGTGTATAGTGGGCCGTATGTGAATTCTGCACTATATGTATTGGCCAAATTCAGCGACCTTCACCTTGGCAGTTGACCCTTGACCCTTGACCCCCATATATTTTGGCGCACTATTTGGATAAAGCCAAGATGGGTCCCAGAATAGGCTATGTGCTTCAGACTCAGAGAGAGTATTACCTGCGGGTGGATCCGTTCATCAAGTATGGGGAGAAGAAATTCCTTCAGCGATACCGCCTTACGAAGGCAATCACCAAATGCCTGATAAAAGACTATGTGGACAGCCTAGAGGACAAGTTGTTACGGGGCAAACATGCTGTACCACATAGGATAAAGGTATGTACCACCCCTACACCCCACTATGGCTATATGTCTTCCCTTATTCCTATATTGTTAATTTTTTCTCCATTAATATAAAGTTTGATTTTGGCTTCTGCCCTGCACTCATAATATGCTATGCTTTTTCCATATACATGACTTATGTTCCCTTCATATGCCATAGGACTGAATGTATTCTACTATCCCAAATGAAATATAACAAGGCATTAATTAAAGTGTAACAAAATGATTTTTTATTTTAAAACAGTTCTGTGTAGCTATACGCTACTTTGCCACGGGGTCAAACTACACCGACATAGCGGATGTGCACGGTGTGTCCCGCAGTACCGTATGCAGAGCAGTCAAGTCAGTTTCTGACTTCTTTCATCACAACCTTGCCCGATATGTCAGCTGGCCAGACAGCACGAACGAGAAAGCTAACCTGGCGTATCGTTGGTACAAGAAAATGAAGAAACCCAAACTGTTTGGACTAGTTGACGGTACTCACATACCAATAGCCTGCCCTAGGGGTTATACCCGTGACGAAAACCAATACTACTGCTACAAAGGCTATTATAGTATAAACGCGATGGTGAGTAAAATCAAAGTACACAAAAAACATGAAACTTTGCATGCATAACATATGTTGTCCCTATTTGAAAAAATAGTACAGCACAATCTTATCGCTATATAACAGTTGACTTAAATTCTATATGTACCTTTCAACGGGTAAAAATAAAAATATTTCACACACATGTTACCCAAAAATGGAATGTTATATTTTGCAGATCATATGTGATCTGGACGGTATCGTACGTCATGTGGACGCGTCATACCCAGGCTCCCAGAATGACATTTACATTATGAACGGAAGTGAAATCAAGTTCCTGGGGGAGAGGAATGACTTCAAAGGGTTCTTCCTGTTGGGAGATTCTGGGTAAGTAAAATAATTAAATTTTCCTGTGCCCTGACTTTGGCATAGCAGATAAATAGTTATTCCTTACAGTACAACTAACAACCAAAAAATAAATATATTTCTTGTATGACCTGAGTTTGGCATAGCACAGTAATACTTTGTCCTAAGACAAAAACTTTTATCAAAAATATACATGTTGTTTCTCTCACTCATTTGTCCATATGATACAGAAATATATCACACACTTTGTTATACTACAGATACGTATTGACAGACTACCTGCTTACTCCGACCAAAGTAGAGTACACCGCAGACGATGTGGCCTACAACAAATGGCACCGTAAGACCAGATCTTTGGTGGAGCGAGTGATCGGAAACGTAAAGCAGCGTTGGAGGTAATATCACATAACATGTTGCATATCATATCAAAAAATACTCCATACCTGGCTACGGTAGTACCACATAGCACAATGCCCAAAATTGTGTCCTATTAATGATACACATAATACTATGACACTGTACAAATGTGTACATCAAAACAGCCTGTCCAGTAATCATTCATATAACACATGTACCTCTGTACATTCTGCCATCATACTTCTGATATATACCTAATACTAAAAGAGACATGTTAAAATACAATTACATAGCACCATACCTGATATGTCTCAGAATATAAAACCCTAATACTATGTAACATTAAAATGTATCTGTTTCGGTAGGTGTCTCGATACAAGTGGAGGATATCTCTTCCACGAACCCGTACGAGCTGGGCGCATCATAGAGGCATGTGTAGCACTGAACAACTGTGCTAGAATTGCCGGACTCCCAATCAAGAAGGACTTCTACGCCAAGGATTCCTTCGTGGGATACAAAGCACCTGTGGAGCAACCCGTGAATGTGGCACCGGGAGAACGCGTCCCCTTCAATAACATGCGTAAAGAGTACATCAGCAGGTACTTCAACCCGGAGGCTGTGAAACGCGACAAGCAGTGAACTTATCTAACAACATGAACCACCTAATATACATGAATTCTGTGACAACCAGTCAACTTATGTTACAACATGAAGTACCTGATATACATGAATTTGGTACCAACAAATATGACGTGAAATATATTTCGGTGTATAATAGCGCCGTGGAGTGTTATAACATGCAACCCCTTTGTGTTAAAATATATACAGTTCGACCCAGTCCGCCTGCTTTTCATTTGGGATTTTTCCTGGTTTTGACTCGCGTGGACCTTTTGGGTAGTGTTGTCACTTCACTCTCGCTCTCCTCCGCGGATGCCAAACCCAGAACCATTTGCACGTGTTCTTCGTCAGTTACTGCCGGTTCCCTGTTCTGCTCCACGTCTTCTGCTACTTCCTGGATCAGCACTACCTCATCCTTGTTCAGGACCTGGTAGTGTGGCAGTCCACTGTCGGAATGGACGTCCTCCGTCTGTATGACTATAAAGAAAGGAAAAAAATATAAGTAAATGTATTTTAAGCATGCATTAAATTTTACACTGTAATATATTCTGGCTCTTTTTATTCACATACAATTGTTGATATATATGTAAAGGTGGAAAACAAATTGTTGTATAATACACTGTGGGACCGGTTGTAACAACTAGAATCTTGTTTCAAGACATTGGCTATAGAGAGATACAATTGAAAAGAATGTTGTCATTTTCTCCCTGGTTGCTACCATACAGATATGTGTGTAAACATATGAAGGGAAAAAAGATATGGTATTAACTTATACAGTGTTGATACATGTGTACTTGTGATACATATCTTGTGCATTTTACGGTACCGTAGATACATACTTTTATATGGAAGAAATAATATGAAAATAAAGATATGGTATATAGCGTGCTTACCATGAGCGTTTACCACACATTTTGTTGGATGAAGCTGGGGCTTGGGGGAACACAGGTAGTTGGCCTCCTCTCCCTCTTTGGGTGGCTCGGGATGCGTCAAACTGGCTGTGATGTTTGAAGTAGAGGGTAACGGGTTTCGGTTGTGATCGTCCTCCTCCGGTTCCTCCACGCTGCTCTTGTTCACTGAGAAAAGAATTACACATATACATTTAATTACCAGTGAAAAATAATAAAACATTCTTCCATCACATGTTTCTGTTTTTAGAGTTTTACTTGAGACATATTAACGGATAAAATCATTGTATAATATCCTGACAATATCTTGATTTCTGCAGTACATATAAAGCAGAGCATACATATAGTGAGGTGGATAAAATATGGTAAGTAAAGGAGCAGGTAGCTTGTTTCCCGAAGGACTAACATATGTTATACTTACATGAAATAACAGAATTCACTACATGTGCCCGGTTCAGCTTCCCCTGTGCCACCGCAAGGATCTCAAAGTTTCTAGTCAACAAAGCAAGAGCAGAGTTGGCTCTCTCGCTCTCCTTTTTATGCATCTCTGCCACGCTCTGTACATCCGTCATCAAGTCTTTAATGCTGTTGGCTAGAGTGGTCAGACTGTCCACCATACCCACTACGCCTGACATCATAGTTTCCTCTGCTTTCGCAACACGGACACCCGTATTGGTAATAGCACCTCTGACTAAATTCAGTTGTTGCACCATTGCGGCCTGTTTGCCAAGAACATGATCAGACAGTTTGTCTGTTATGGCAATAAATTCCTCGTTGTTCTGCGCAGTGTTGGCAGCTGACTCTGCTGTCCAGGTATCTAGCTGCTCTTGTTGTTTCTTCATCGCCTCAGCGATTTGCTTCGCATTGTCAGATGCAGCTATCATGACAGTTCTGGTGCTGTCTTTCATTTCCCGGTTACACCTGGCCATATCCTGCTGGCAGTTGGCCTGGTCATCCGCCATTGTCTTCAAGTTATCTCTGAAAGCCAATGTGACTTTTTCCATTTCTTTTCTTATAGCTTCACTGAAATCCTCCTGTGCTTTTTCCTCCGTAAAAGATTTGAATAGGGCTTTCCGGTTAGCAGATGCGGTGCGTTGTATACGGGACAAGGCAGGAGTGTTATGTGGGGTTTTTATTGGTACAAATTCAGGTTCTATTTCTTCTTCCTCTATTTCTATGGGATCTGGTAGAACAGGCTCTGCAGGGGGGGGTTTATGTTTAGGGGTACTGGTTTCAAACTGCCCTTTCAGCGCCAAATGTATCAGCTCGGCTACCTCCTTCTCCGAGTATTGCTTCTTGTTGGCGTCATCCGTGTCCACATGTGAAACGGGACCAGGAGAAGAGTGTTGAGAAGTTAAGTCAATCTCCTCCTCGTTCAAAATGGAAGAGAAAGATGGTCTCCTCCCCCGAACACGTTCAGCTTTTTTCTGCATGCTTGGACCAGGCTGAGCAGTACGGTGAGCAGTATCAGGAGCAGAAGGGTTATATGTAGGTTTTGCAGTAGGTTTTGCCGCAGGTTGGGGAAGCACTGCAGGCTCTGCCTGAACTGTTTTTTGAGGCAAAACTTTCAACTTTAGTGTCTTGAGTGCCGTAGCCAATTGCGACTCTCCGCTACTTCTTCCAGAGGACATAAGAACGGATTCAGTTTTGGAAACTTTTTTCTTTTTGCTGCATTGGCCTTCCGGATCGGCTGTTTTGGCATTTATTCTGGCGACTAAATCTAACATGTCTCTGCGGGAAATACGTTGAATAGGAGACCGGTCTATATCCCCGAACATGGCGTCACATGCTTCTGTAGTGGACACGTCATCCGGCTCAGCTTGCAGGGCAGCGGGCGGTGGATCTGGAACCTCGTTGTACTCCTCCTCCTCTCCACTTTCCTCCCCAGCGGCCGTGTCTTCCTCTGTGGATACAAAAATATATGTTATACACCATAAGTTTTGATTTTGTATATGTTGTAAGTTAAATAGAATTAGCTGCATCATGTACATGTACGATATGTTATAAAATAAGGCAAAGTAGGTGCATCTCTGCTGTGTGTGTAAGCCATATCATTACCGTATAATATATAGAAAAAGAATAGATTCCACAGTCATAAATGCAAAATCAAAAACAGGATAAAATACTGGAGACAAAAAAAATTTTACAATCAGATATTATGTGAATGTATTTAGACTTGTTTACAGCACATAGGTAAAACAAGAATAAGGGAATATATATCCAGATACCTATGTGGGGTATATTATTTTACAGTATAAAAATTCAAACATATCTCACCGTCGTCGTCTTTAAGCATCTCCCCTTCAGCTATAGCAGCTAGTGCGGAAGAGGGCAGACCCATAGCGGCATAGTCAGTCTTTGATGCTCGGTCGGGATCGTAACAGGAAACGAACCGGGGCCGCCCGCCCCCTTTGATACTGGGAGGCTGCATTCCTTCTATCCCTATAGCACAGTAAAATAAAAGATATAATTTAAACTGTATTTTTTTCACCTGTAGTATGTGTTTTACATATGGTATGTGGCCTTGCCTCAATTCAAATGATACGCAGTACAAAGGAAGGAAATTATATATGGGCACTTGAGGTGGAGTATACAGGAAGGAGATATATGATGCGCTTGGGCTTTATGCTCACCTAGGATTACTTCTTTCCCCGCATAATCGCATGCGGCCTGCTCCAGTTCGTTTAGCTGGTCTTTCTCGTCCCTCTGTCCACTGCCCGTCTTGTATTTCATATCTATCAGTTGACGCTATAGAAAAAAATATTAATAATATTACAATAAAATAGAGCAAGGTGTGGTAACAAGGTAGGTAACACAGGCAATAATGAGACTGCATATATTTTGGCATTCTATTTAGATATATTTTTAAATACCTGTGGTAAAATAAAAACAAAAAAAAAACGTGTCACATATTAAAACCATATGTGTATGCGTACCTTCCTCTTGCTCTCCTGCACGAAGTATTTGAGCTTGTTTTGACATTTTATGACATCTCGGCCGCGCCCACCGTTCGCCGCCACATAGTCTGGCAGAAAAAGGAGAATGTTATGAAATGTCAAGTAGATGTATTGTTCTGTCCTTTATATATAATGTAGTATACTGTGACGTTGAACAGGGATAAAGGATTTACTCAATGCTAAAAATGGTAAGGGTACACACATGACAGACATACAACAAAATCAAAATGATACTGTATACAGGTAAAACATGTCATTATAAAGTGATTCACATGAAATGATACGGTATACAGCTCACTTTGCTGGGGTGCATATCAAAGGAATGTGAACAATGTTTTAAATATACTCACCAACTAGCTCGCCCCATGCCAGCTTCTTCAGTGCTACCCCATCACTGGCATGCTTAAACCGTCCCTTCAAGACGGGCTTTAGGTGGTTCGCCCCCTTTATCAGCGCTTCAAGTTCGTCCGGTCTCCAGTGCTCACTTTTGGCCCGAGCTGCCTTTGAGGTATTTACAGCAGAGGCGGATGCCACTGAATCGTTGACAACTGATTTTCCACGCCCTTTCCCACGTCCCTTACCCCCCCTACCACGTTTGGGGGTGGGGGTAGAGGGCTGCTCCACGTTTACCTGTGGTACAGTTGCTGGTGCAGGAGGTATGTAGGTGGGGTCATCACTGTCTCTCTTCCTTTTCTTGGTCTGTGTGGTATGAGGCCCACCATTGGACGGGTGTTCGCTGGAGGGGGCCTTCCCCTTTCCACGAGCATTCTTTTCCCGGTTCCTTTTGATGAGAGCCAATATATAGGATATGGCTTGGTCGCCCCCATCTCCCTCGAAGTCCGTCGGACTGATCTCTTCCTCTTCCTCTGACGACTGATACTCCGGATCGTCCTTGTTAGGGGGGGGCTGCAAAACATTACATATACCCCGTGACACAGTTGTACTTTAATGATAATAATGTAAAATAATTTTTAGAACGGACTGATATATGAACATAGAATGCAATTGGAGAAGAAGTGTTGTGCTTTTTTTCACATTGACATAATACATACATGAAATATAGGGAAAGCAGGCTGGCCCGTTAATTTTCTGTTTGTGCCCACCAGCAGGCTGAGCGCATCCAGATTGCCTAAAAGGCCCTTGAAAGACCTTGTTTTTTTTGATTCGGCTTCAGATTGGGTAGTGGGGGGTTGGCTGTCACTGACCTCCTCCTCTGAGGTAGTATCATCCTCCTGAATTCATTGAAAATGCTATGTAAGCTATGTTGTATGGTGTATCACACAAAGGGGGACAGTTGTATCGAAATAAGCTATATATTTTGCCATAACACAGTTGTAAGGGGGGTATAAGAGCAGTACCGGTAGTATCTGAGCTGCTTTCACGTAAAGCGGGAAAACGGACCGGCTACTTTGGCAGCGATGTTCATGTATTAAAATCAGAATAACACGCTCAACAAAGTACATTGCTGGAATGTACGTGATCTCATGTATGTAATGGCACAGGAAGGACATGTCCTACTTACCCTTTTGTTGACTCTCCCCATGTTGTTTGGTGGTTGTTGTGGCTTACAATCGCTTTCCGCACGCTTGCCCGACTCGGTGTTTACTATTGAGAAATTGCAAATGGCGGCGCCCACAAGTCACGTGTGTATGACGTCAGATACGGAATCCCCGGGTATTCCCCCGGATGTAGCCTGGTCGATGGCGCCAAATTCAAATGCGGCGGGTCAGAAGAAGCACATACGGAGGTGAAGATACGGAGGGCCGCATGTGGACTGCTACATACGGCATAGCAGGGGTGTATGTTGGAATTTGATAAAAAAAGATACGGAGGGTATGCGGAGGGTGAAAAGAAACGGAAAATTTGCTTTGGTGATATTTTGTCCGCATTTTGACCGCATCTTTAGGCCGTATCTTATATTTTATATCAACATACGGTGAAACGCCTTCCAGGGAGCTTATTACGATGAATACGGTATATATATATATATATATATATATATATATATATATATATATATATATATATATATATATATATATATATATATATATATATATATATATATATATATATATATATATATATATATATATATATATATATCCAAAAATACTCCCAACACAGGTTACACAGGTATCTATCTTGTTCCACACGGCAGCTTTTGCTGTAGTCTGTTATCGTCCTTCGAGCCCACCTGAAGTGTCTGCAGCATAGGCTACAAGAAGGCTAAGGGGGTACTGGAGGAGAGGGGGGGGGGGTGAGGTAGGGAGGAGATGCTGGAGGAGAGTGGGGGGGGGGGGGAGAGGTAGAACACCAGGTGATCATGAAGAGAAGAAAGGATGACCCTCGGGCAGGCGGCAAGGCGGGTTTCCATCAGCCTGCCCGCTGTGAGCTGTCATAGTGCAGGCAGACTCAGGGTGATGAATGCTCATTTTGTGAGCTACTCTGTGAACTACTCATACCTTGCAGTAGTCCCCCCGAGCTGCTCACCACCGCAAAGAACTGCTCCTCAGATACTCATATACACCTCAAGCCTGTATCCTATCCAGTTCTTCTTAGAAACATTTTCAGATTCTATCTGTATTCTGTCAGTTCTAAAACAAAAGAAAAATCATATTTTATCCCATTCGACACCATATGATTTAAAAGAAGAGTTAGATGCATAATAGATACATGGGCTTACATGATGGGGCTAACATCAAGAACCCAATACAGAGACATTGTCATTGCATTGGATTAACCAAATTAGGTTGATGTGACTGTGCAGCATAAGTTTTTTTCCCACCAAACATTCCTTGCTACCCCCCCCCCCCCCCCGCACCCCCAATAAAGGGAGATCTGCTCATAGACACTTATGAAGTAGACACCCAGCCAGCATTGGTCCCTGGGGCCCATATGTGTTTTATTTGGGCCAACTGGGCTTGCGCATATCTGGGTTATGGTCCTATTTGTCCTGGGCTTCCAGTGCGAGCCCAGATGGGCCAGCCCAGGAAAACTTTTTCTCCCATAAATACATTGTAAATATTTCAAAATGTGCTGACATCTGATTTTCCTCCAGAAATCACAATTATTGTACATTTTTATAGTTTATATTTAATCTGGGCTTGAGCTGGGCACTTTGAATCTGGGCTGGCCCATCTGGAATCCCACTGGTAGCCCTGGACAAAACGGACCATCACCCAGATATGGGCAAATCAGCTTGCCCACGTAAATACACATATATGGGCCCCACTAAGCAATGCTGGCTGGACAGGGGGTCTATCTCCAAAGGTTTACAGGTTGCATGAGATGATGAAGTAAGCCATTAGATGCCATCCAAGCTTAACCATGTTCATGAGAATAATGTCGTGATAATTGCCTTTGTCTAATAGATTCCCATGAGATTATTCTTTCTTCTTTAGAGGAGGCCCACAGCTTAATAATATTGCAATTATTGGATAAAATTATCCGTTTAGCCGGCCCTTTAGGTTCAGTACAAATGTAGCAATGAATAGATTCAGAACAGATGGAAAAAACGATTTCAAGGGTTCTCTGACTACTGCTGGCCATTTTGAATTTGCTCATAGGTCAATCTAGTGTGGAATATTTCACATTTCATATGAAAGTCAAGTTTATATGAATAAACGTTAATTAAAATTGAATAATTCTCAACAAAATGTCAAATTTGAAGGGGGCATACAGGCAGTCACTCACCTCAAATTCAAAATAAATGTCAGCTTTTTGTGATGGATAGCATGTTTTTGACCTATGATCTTAGCCTCTAATTGTATGTGGCCAATGGTCTGCAGAATGTAGTGTGAGGCAGATATAACTTAGTCCTCTCACACAAGCAGAAGCGGTGGACATGAAAAAATAGTCTTGTTATTGACCTCTCTTGGGCAATAACTTCACCTACTCACTTCTCACAGAGGCCTCACCTGGCCTGTCCACTAATTATATACACCTGTTGCCCCTACTCTACCCTGCCATAAGTCCACAATCCACCTTATCTGTATGCCACTCATGTATTCAAGTATTGATCTTGACTCCCATTCTTCTGATGGGTCAACTACTGACATTGACTCTTCAGGGACAGAGAGTCAAGCTCATTTGACTCTCCTCTACAGGTGTCAGGTGGGAGACAAACTGTGACTCTGGCTGTCAGAGTCGTAGTGACTCCTTTACTTTTCTCTGTGCAGAACTACTAGTATTATATTTTTTCTTCTCCTACGATCCCATGGGTTTTTGCATTGAGTGTAACATTTAATACACTAAAAGAATCTCTAAAAGTATGAATATTATTATCTGCAAAAGTTGCATGTGCTCGGTTCTCTGCAACAGCCCTTTATTTTACTTTGGGGGATGATATTCTGGTGACACCACCCCTGGCCTTCTGTTTGACCCTGTTGAAGGTCACCTGAGCAGGACAGTTGTTGTAAGCTGAAGCCGGATGATTAAGCATGAACTGCGCCACCCCCAGCTCGCTGGAGGAGGGGACATTCTTTTCTTCAGGTTTGGATTTGATGTAGGGTGATTATGCTGGGTGGTCCAGAGGGTCATCAAGGATGACTTCATCCATGTTAAAAATCACTGTACTGGCTGTGGTGATACGAGCAGAGAAATAGAGAGAACTAACTGTGTACCCTGCCCAAGGTCCCCAAGGGCTCCGATGAACTGTTATGCTTAGGCCTAAAACAATTTTAGAAAAATTTATGACAATTTTGGTATTTTTACAGCTAAAATCAACTTTTTGACTGAAAGAAAAAAAATGTAAAAAAAACCCCCAAAAAACGACCTACCGGCCCTGTTTAATTTTGGCCATGTTGCCGGAACACAATAACTTTTAGGCCTTAGCTGCACCTAGATATCTGCCAGTTATTACCTTTTACTTGAAAAATACCTAGTGTTAAACATGGTATTATAAGCAACACAAAAAAAAACGTGTAGGCCTAGTTGTAGTTAAATTCCAAGACACAATGTAATTATGTTAGTATACTAGTATGTACATCATCAGTTAATTTCAGTTTAAGTTAAGATTGAAAAGATGATCTGAAACCGTACGTCTTTCTCATACAAAAACCAAACCATTATATCAGTCGGTTAATTTTGATTACATCCTCCAAGCACCATGACGACCTTCAAGGAGTGTATGAAGTAAGCAACCAAGTAGAGGGTCGGCATGATGGAGCAATGGCGAGTTACTCACCAGAGTACCCCCATGCATTATGACGACCAATGACAAAGCACATTAAAGCAGTATGCGGCCCTTAAAGGGTTAACATCACGAGATGCCACCCTGTACATGGACCACGTGTCTGCTATGGACGCCGGGAACAAGTCAACCGGAAGTAGGGATCCAGCTTGGGGTGCATGCTGGGCGGCATGCCGGAGGTGGTCGGTAGGGAATGGGGTAAAGGGGAGAGGGAGGGGGTAAATGTTAAAGGTAGGAGTGAGCGCTTTGCATGTGGGGGGGGGGGGAGAAGGGGGGGGGGGGTGAAACTCAGATGAGTGTTTCACATGGTTATGAGCTGAGCCACCTGTGGGGGGGGGGGGGGTGCTGGGGGTTCACGGGTACACGGATCTGGAGTATTCATATATATATGCCAGTACAGACAGACTTGCCCAAGGCTTTGCTGCAAGTGTATTCTTTATCCTCTGGCGAAATCTTCAATATCAGTATTGACGCCGAGGGATAAATGTACAGTGAACAAAAGTAAAGTACTAGGATTTTTTGTGAGGGAAAATTAAGGTTCATGATGATATAAGCGCATCCCAGTGGGCACAAATTTATGTTCAACTTTGGAAACGTGTAGGCCTAGTTGTAGTTAAATTCCAAGACACATTGTAATTAGGGAGTGATCATTTATTATCAACAGGGGGGGGGTGGTGGGTTTGGGGGGGGGGGGCAAAAAAATTTGGACCCCTTGACCGGGGGGGGGGCAAAAAAATTTGGACCCCTCTTGGGGGGGGGGCAAAAAAATTTGACCTGTTTTGAGCCAAAAAGCCCGCGCGTTACTATGCTTCAAAGGGCCCGCGCGCGAGCCGATTTTCGACCCTAAGGGGGGGGGTAAAAAATTTTGACCCCTTGACCGGGGGGGGTGTAAAAAATTTCGCGCGCTCCGCGCGAAAACCCACCACCCCCCCCTGTTGTTAAAAAATGATCACTCCCTTATGTTCAGTGAACAAAAGTAAAGTACTAGGATGTTTTGTGAGGGAAAATTAAGGTTCATGATGATATAAGCGCATCCCAGTGGGCACAAATTTCTGTTCAACTTTGGATTAACATTGAATCAACATTGACAACCGTTTATCAATATTGATTCAATGTTCTGTGCCCACCGGGATAGAGCTCAATACATGTATGTATATACTTTGCTCCCTAAGAGTAATACATGCTATGTACTAGTATTATACCATATTATGGTTTCCTTGTATGATTACATGCCCCCTGTGTCCCACAGAGTGTACAACCAATATATAACATCATGTATAGATATTTAGAAACACAGTTTCATAATGTTTGGGAACCAAACGCTTTAAACAAGATGATTAATTCTAGACATGGCCAAGTCTAGGTTCTTAGTAAATATGGTGTCAACATCCACAGATACCAGAGACTTCTTGAACGATGATAGCTATGTAGAGAGGTAGCAGTAGGTTGCCAAGATAATAATTATTCAATGAACCATGTATTCTTAGCCAAAACCACAGGCATTCATCTTCTTCAGATGATTCAGAAAATATAAATTGCATGTATTTCTGTAATAATTTTATCATGAAAATGCTTGCATAATAAGCCTAATTTCCTTAATTTGATTAAATTACAATATAATATTACCTGATTTTAACTTATATAACTTGTGATACATGAATTATGCATGCAGTGTAAATATTAATTTACACATTTTTGGACATTTCTCGACTATACTAAACAGAGCGAGGAGAGCTATCCAACGACACTTTGATAAGGGTTATCTCGGTCAGAGATGCTATATAAGCCGCACCCCGACTTTGGGGCCGATCCTATAAGCCGCACTGGCGATCAGACCATGTTGACTTTTAGTACTGTATCATAGTTATAAAGACTTGCATATAAGCCACACCCTGACTCTGAGCCAATCCTATAAGCCGCACTGGCGATCTGACTCTTGTACTAGCCACATCTTCTGTGCGAGAATTTACGGTAGTTCTTTCTGCCACAATTGATCTAAACTTGTGATTTTCTATATCAACATTTGCCTTTATAGATTTGGAAAATATCATGTATGGTCTTGTCTATTAGCTAGTAAATAACAGGATATCCTTTGGACAAAGGCACAAAGCTGAAAGGTCCTATTTGTGTGTGAAGTAACTTTTTAAAACACCTGAATCGTATTTGAATTGTTTGTCCTTGTCTGATGAGTATCTGGATATGTTCCTAATGTAGTTAAATCTGAGTTAAACCTATGGGCCACCACTGAGCTAAACCTTGGGGAGGAGGTCAGGGGTTTCTGTTCACAGAACAGGGTAGTCAACTCCAAGTTCCGCATCTGCTTTGAGCATTGTATTCTGGTGAAAATGCATCCATTTGGATGCATTAAAATGCCATAATTTCATGGATTTGCATAATAAATAATATCACTGGGATGCAGAACACACAATTTTGCATTAAATTGGAGATATACACACATTTAGCGAAGTCCCCCCTCTGCTTTGTGTCAACATTGCTGCGGTCCTTAAAGCACATGGCCTGCATACTCCCAACCTTGTGGAGGAGCAGGGGAGGACAGGGGTCTATGCACAGGTAGCACAGGTAGCCAGTGTAGCAGTCAGAGTGGCCCACACTGTCCTACCTTACAGCAGGACTATAGGACTCTGCTTGGAGACAAAGGTCAGTTGGTGCGCGTAGTCAAACCCGAGGGAGCTCCGTACTCCACGCTCCCGTATCCATACGCAATGGCCCAAACCCTCTCCATTTTAGACAGTAGGGACATTATGATAAATACAAAAGCCCACACAGCATGATACATTTTCGTTGTTCTCCACTCATCACAGCCTGGGTGTTTAGCACTGGGAATACAGCCTCGTGTGAAAAGCCCAGGCTTCAACTTGTAAAGAATTATGCAAACATATACCACTATCGTATGATTTTGTCTAGTTATGCTACCAATATTTGTATAGATAAATAAAAACAATTAATTTATAAAATTGGCATTACAGTTGGTTTGGCGTCTTATACTCATTACCGTAAATTCTTGAGTAGAGGCCGCGGCTAGTATGCGAGTCAGATCGCCCATGCGGCTTATAAATTTGGCTCGCAGTCAGATTGTGGCTAATGTATGTTTTTGCTACTAAAGTACAGTACTCAAATAACGATTTCCAGACCCAGGATTTTATGATTCCTCAAAGTTAAGGGGCGCTTCTTATATGCACAGAGAAAAGAAGTAGAATGATTGTATTACTGAGGTATCTCTCTACACGATTCTAAAGTTCTCCCAATCATTAGGGAGTCTTAGAATAATTGTCATAATAGAGTTATTATGGAGTCCTGCTAATGTTGGGGAGTCACTTTAGAGTCCTGGGGAGAGTTACCTCGGTGATCAAGTCGGGAGTCACAGTGATTCTACTTCTTTTCTCTGTGTGCGAGTTAGGATTGTAAGCAAGAATTTACACTACACTATATTCAGCATGATATAAATTATAGGTCTAACAGTTTGCGTAATAATTATGTCATGTACCTTCAATATAAGAAGATAAAGTATCAACATGTAAAGATAACACAACACAACGTATCCTGTGGAATTTTGGGCCAGAGCAGCCATTTTATTGTTTTTTTTAATGCTTTGTACATCACTGTACGTTACATGATTATGGAGGCTTTCATCTCATCCATCGTCTTGGAAAAATGCATCAGTGTCCGTATAAATAACAGTGCCTCCGATAACTATAAATACCTCCTATGCATTGGAGAATAGATTACTGAACTGACTCTACCCCTGTCTTGACTATATATAATACCCCTACATTACTCCTTTCTCCCTAGCTCATACAATAATAAGTTAACTAGAAAATTAGGCAGAAATGTACATACATTATTATCAAAATGGAAAATGAAGGTTTGAGAGCATAAACTGATTGTTCCTCGAATTTCTTTAAGATAGCATGGCCATGCCCTACGTTATATAACATGTAAGCTACATAGAGATGACTTAATAATTATTAACAAATAAGTATACTTCAGTAGTCTTGTGTATATATGAGGCCATATATATACCTTCTTAATGTTACCCTATAACCTAAAGCGGTATGTATACGTTGTGTACATATATAACTACAGTAAACTACTGTTACTTAATGACATAAAGGAAATGGGCTACAAATTGGGGGGTGAGGGACATTGAACTAAGAATTAGGATTTCATAATTATAGCTTAAATTACAAAACAACTTTTATACAGCGGTTTTAAATAGGCTCTAACATATATTATTATGTGACCAGTTGCTTAACAATTTTCTTGACATAATTTAAAATGTCAACATGTAGTTTGATTATGACAATAATAATTATTACATATAATAATGCAACGATGTGGACATATACTATAACATTATGATACCGTATAAATTAACTACACATTGGACGGCCTTTGTATAGGATGACCAGTGCAATACGAACAAGAGAATAATTAATTTATCGATTATATAATTATCTAATACGATTGCTTTAGAGTCTGGGACTTCGGCCGAGGCGACCCTCCGCAGACCAAGGTGGCGGCCACTACTTCCATTGCGCTTATGCAGCACCTGAGTATTTCAACTTTTTTTCATTTATGTAGTAATTATTTAATTAAATTTCATCATCACACTTAGTTTCTGAACATATTTGAGAAACAGTTTGATTATGATTTTGATCATCAGGTTCAGCTGTATCTAGTTTTTTTCAAAGGCCAGAAATCTAAGATAAACACTCATTCTAGGTAACACCACTGGTCCATCTAGAACTTCCCCTCCCCCTATTTTCCCCCCATATACAAAATAATGCTTTTAGCTAGAACTTTGTGTTTAAGACAGAACATCAACAAAGCTCCACACCATCACTGTTTAGGGACTTGATACCCCTGTTACTACAATGCCCAATGCTAGCTCGATATAAAAATATGAAAACTGCTGCCCGCAATTTCAACAGGAGTCATTTGATTTGAGTCCTCTGCTTCTTCGCTTGAGCTTGGGCAATTTTTGGTGGGGTATGTCTCTGTGATTTGTTTTGATTAATGCGACAACACAGGGTATTTGGTTTCCCAAGTCCTTTCACAAACTTGCTCAATTTTGCACATTGTAGAATTTGACTAAGGAAATCAAAGGGGGACTATACATTGTGCCTCATTCAGAGGCAACTTGATGTATGTCTTACACAGGGACATGTGACTCAGAAAACAAAATGGCGTCGAAATCGAAGCCTGTTCATCATATCATTCGAATTATGGCCGTTAGAAACACATACCTCCCTCGCGTACTCACATCTCACTTCTTTTAAAGCACCTACACATCAACGTCTTTGATTGTCTATGACATTCTGTCTTATAACTCTGCTTGGTTACTATGACAACATGATGCTTGGTTACTATGGCAACAAACTGCTTGGTTACTATGGCAACAAGCTGTCTAGGACAGCAAGGTACCAGCCAGGTTACAGAATCCTATCCTGGCCTGGATGAGAAATCACATGGAACCCGTCCCAACCTCACCCGTCTCCACTACTTCACGATTAATGCTGATGCGATGCAGTCGTTCGTAACGAAAGGTTTCCATTATATATAATTACCGAGGTTTAACGTTAACACTGTAAGGAACTGAGCAGAGAGCATGTGCAACATGACACTGCCTATTAAAGCTAGTATTGTAACACCTTTGCCCTGTCGTTGTAAGCCTTATTGAGCTAAATAGCGCCACTGCTGTACTACTGCATCAGATCTGCAAATAATCGGTAATGGGGGTGGTTCTGTGACGACGTCTCCTTCTACTACGATCACTGATAGGAAGAGAAAGTAGGTCATCCATGCTAAGGATTCTGGATCCAAACCTGACCGTTGCTTCCGGTCATGACGTCACACAGGTGACCTAGTTTAGCCACTTGGTCTGCCGAGGGTGCCTGCCCACGATATTAACGAACAATAACTAGTTAATTATAATACAGTTATAATCATCTTCCTCTACCTCTCCTCAACATCATTATAACTTACATAATGATACACATGATCAGAATAAGGCATTCTAGGTTATTCCCAATCGTCTCAGTCTTACTCATTTCTCGCATACACATACAAATAGTCGTCTTACTCATACACCGAAACTCTATCAAGACGTTTGCATAGTAGTCTAAAGAGATCATATAATAACAAGTCCCTCCTGATTCGCTCCAACGCTTTCACACATCTCACTATGCACAGACTCAGCTATAAGCTTCTGCACACTTCGGTCACTACTTTTTTTCGTCTTCCGTCGATCTTTAAGTCCCGCATAAAGGGACACGGCCGTACCATGTACATGATCATTCAACATGTTTATATAACAATAACGACCTTTTTTAATGCATATATAGTATTGATTCGGACGGACAAATATATGAATATATGAATCCAATGGTGACTGACAATCAGTATTAGGTCTACAAAATAGTACATGTATACTATATACTGTATTCTTCGTTTATCTTTCTATGAAGGTGTATAAACAGTGCATTTCTTGGACGGAAGTGACGTTGTTTATGACGTAATACTTGTCCATGGCGGCTACTGCGAGAATCATGTATACATAGCCTGTTGACCGTACTATCATACGGGTATACATGGTGGTTGGTAGACCCAGTTCCGCCACAGCTCCTATGGTAGAAACCATGGTAATGTCAGGTCGCAGAAGAGCAGCCAGTACTGTGATAGGAGTACTCCATATGTAAGTTAGTGACCAGAACAACCTAAGCATTAAACGGTTCATTGCATCCGTTCTTGGATCTGTTGAGGTTGGTAGGCGGCGAAGTGTCCCATAGGCTGAGGCATCGTGGCGTAGGAATATGGCGTCTGTGCTGCTGTCATGTATGCTGCTTGGGTGGCGTAGGGATACGCGGCTTCGTAACCATTGGGGAACTGTCCGGCTCCGTAGGTAGCAGCCGCTGAGTAATCCAATGCGAACTGCCCAGCAGCAGTTGTTGGGGACAGCGGGCTATGAGGCGAAACAGCCATCGTCGGGATGCCAGGAGTCTGCGCAATGTACTGCGACGGGTACACGTACTGCGGTAACCTACAGGAGAAGATAATACAGAATATTAGCATGGCTACTCTGAATGAATTTGAGTGAACATATATGCATTATGAATATCAATACTTGGGTCTATGTTTCTTTGAGTTCACAGAAAAGCATAGAGCGAGGCACACTCCTACATTTTCTTATGACAATCTCAATATCACTGAAATTAAAACCAAACAGAAAAGGAAGATCAATCACGAACCAAACCGCAGTACTCAAATTCAGTCCAAAACTTCAGTCAAATCGCACCATTTTGGAACTTCTCAAACTTAATGTTAGAGGCACAAAACGACAGCTGAGATAGAGTCAAAGTCAAACCACCAAAATAGAGAACACAGCTATCCAATGCTCTCCTGTGATGCACCAATGTTAAGACCACCAGAGAGATTAAAACTCATCCTTATCCACCAGCTAGTGTATCGATAATTGAACCTTATCCAGCCTTTATTGCAAATGTCACAGACCATTTCTCTGATGATCACTTTTATATGAAACAAGTTTGGATGTGAACAGCCAGAAGTAAGTTTACTTTCTCTGCAATTACTTTAAAAGGTTTCAGGATGTAGGCTTGAGAAGATGTTTGACCTATGTGAAGGTTTTTTCTTTTGCCACTGTTGGCCAACATAAGAAACTACTTCTGAAGAATTCAACGATGGATAATAAACATATGGAGGCCCCTTCCGTAAGTTCAGCAGTGCTACACCTGAGGTCTTTTAGGGGGGAATCTAAGATCTTTAGTATCAGTGTTGAAGGGTCCCCATATTTGACATCCATGTGAATATCTAGTGTACAAACACCGCAGGTTGTTTTTGATGTAATATTTTGCTTAGATGTACATACAAGAGGTCCTCGCCCCCACCCCATGCCCTCTTCCCACCTTCTTCTCTTTATAAGTTACTTTCTGTGTGTGGATTTGCTTACTTTTAGTTTATATTGCTTCCAATTGTTTCATAATGTATCCTCTCAATTTCATTGAAATAACTTTTAGGTCTCGAAATGTATTAATTATCTATAGGAAGAATTTGTCTGGCAGGAAAGCTGGAAAGATATGTTCAGATAAATATGTTTAGATAATGAACCCTGCATCACAACAGTTTGGATAGCGTCCAGAAACTCACACCCACTTAAAGAGAGAAAACTCCAAACTATCCACGGTTTTACTATAGGAGGATCTAGAAAAAAGCCGGAAAAGAGCGCCAATCCCATGCCAAAGAAATGGGTTATGTCTCTTCACACAGTTCTAGCATGCAGGCTTGGTGCTGAAATGATCCCCTGTACTTATATCTAAATGTATCTTTGTATATATAATTATATATCAACATATGTATATAATACTTGTATTTCTCTATATATTACAATTTACTGTTTCATAACTATCATTTTTCCTATGACGGATACTGTAATGTGAAATATAGAATCCACTGAATTACTTGATATATTACTAATAAAGGTATTTCAATCATCGCAGGTATTATATATTATCCTGAGTACAACAGTTGCTGTAGACCTATTCATATGGGGTATCAAAACATGGTAATTCTGCAGAACTATCCTCAAAAAGTATCACTCACTCAACTACACTTAAACCTCTATGTAAAATACAACGGAAGCATCAAACATGAATATTACGGCTAATGGAAACCATCACTCTGGTATAAAAGAAAATGGGGGGTTCACTTCTAGCAAACTGGGCACATGTATTATATTACAGAATATAATAAAATACAGAACGCCAACCCCAGATCATCGCAAGGTAGTAGTAACAATAGATTGTCAAGTTAAATTCATGTCTACATATATATAGCTTCCAACATAGCTTCCAACCTGAAGGCACCAGCGAAGTCCCCTATATGATTCAAAATGGCGGCTTACATAGGGAGAAGCGCAGATTGTGGTATAAGATGAGGAGCAGTGGTAGGGGAGGGATCTAAGAGAGATCTTCTAATCTGCCTTGCCAAAATCTGCCTACCTAAGTAGTGCCTCCTCTCCCAAAGCCATGTCCCCCTGCCCGGGGCTATATTGACACAGTGGATGATACAAAGTGCATGAAAGTGCCACCACACTCCTGTTGCCTCTCTCCCCCACACCCTATCTCCCCTTCCCCCTCTGCAATCTCCCTCCCAAATTCTCCCTGGCTCTGGTATCTCACCAGGCAGCTTTCACCTTGAAATCCTACCACACCACCATTTTTTTCTCGACGGGAACCTATCTGCGCGGACAAACAGTGTTGCGCACAGGGCTCTGACGGCGCCATCTCTTTTTCTGTATTTTTTTGGGGGGTGATTTTCCCCCACCTCTCCCCGGTCTACAATTTTGTTTTTCATCATGGTACCTCCTGCTGGGGTGACTGTGATCCTGTTATCCTATACGCGGGGACTATTTGTTGGCGGAGGAGTTGGAACTGGGGGTGTCTTATTGAAAATACTATCAGTGTCTCTGTGGCGGTCGCCCAATGCTGGCACTCCCACGCACAGACGTCACTAGGGCAACGTTTGCTGTCTTAGCCCCGGGCCTGGGATAACGCAAAGCCAGAATAGCCTTGATGCAGCTATATAATCTCGATACCATACACACCTTTTATTTCTTTTTCAGAATTTGAGCAGTGCGCAATAATACATTGATGTACCTTAATTGCCCAGTTGGCCTTGCACTTGCACCTACCCCTTTACTTAGTGCTCCTGGACCAACTCCTGCATTTAGGTTCAAATCTTCATTTTGTAGATGGAATGAACATGGGTGGAGTGGGGGTAAGAGCAATATGGCGACGCCCTCACTGTGACCATTTACATCTCCATAGAAGACCTATATGGACCGACTTGGAGTGGACTTGTCCTAACTTGTCATGTAGACAGACAAAGGGCCCCAAACCTGTCACATTGGGTCTCCTCAACCGTACAGACTCAAGTACCAATACCCCCCATCCCCCCTCCCCCCTCCCCCACAACCTCCCACCTAGGTGTGCCATGCCCCCTGGCCGTTACAGTGGGGGTTATAGGGAGTACAGAGGGTGGGGGAGCCCCGAGGGCTCTGTGGTATAGCTAAAATAATATTTCCCAAGTTGCCCCACACAGAGAGCTCTGATGGCAGGCCTCTAAAACCTGAGTATTTCTGAGCTTCTGCCCGAGCTTTCTTCTCGTGAATGGTATACTTACACTTGGAGGTCTGTCCACATCATTCACTTCAGAGGTATATATATCACAATAAATAATGTATTATTCTTTTAAGATCTTAAGGCACGCCCAATAGATTCCTAAATAAAACAGAGGCTGTAGTTTTACCTCACATAGGCATTATTATTGGTTTGATCCATCCCCAAAGGATAATCGTTCATTATGGTTCTATACTAATAATATTAGTTTAAGCCCCCAGAATATTTCCTATGCATTAGGGGCCTATATACAGCAGGTCTATCAGTCTTCTCAGCCCTGACCTCACCTGCCCCCTGGTGCCAGTTCCGTGAACTACAAGCACACATCATCTGCCGGTGTTAGAACGGGTTGCACCTCACAATACTATTAGTTGTGACTGGTGTGTTCTCTGTCCGTTTTAGCCAGGTAGGGTGGCCAATATGTACAAATGGCTCACTCTCCAAGCTGAGTTCTCGTATGTGAGAATACCATTTTTAGAAACAGCAGAAGTGTGAATGGAGAATGAGGGTAACTCTATCCCTGTTGATCTATATTGAAGCATGTAAGTGTACATGGTACAGGGGAGGGGGTGAATCGTAAAGAGAGAAGGGGGAATGGCAGGAGGCAGAGAGAAGGGGAAGGGTGAAGGCAGAATGATTGAGTGGGTGAGGGGGGAGGGGGGTTGGTGGCCAATACTATGAGAAAACAAGGTAGATGCGACAGAGCAAACTAATCAATGTTTCTGAACCAACCCACCACCTCGTCAGTCAACCCCCAGCACCCCCGCCCCATATTGCACACATGTGGTAGCTTCTACTAACGTGTCCAGACCCTCACTCAGCAGCATGTATCCCAGCTTCACCCTATGTAAATGCTTTCCGCAGCCCACTATAGTTTAGTAAATAACCAATATTGATTGCCACAATCATATTGCTCTCCCCTTCACCTCGATGGCCTCATATGCTAAATAAAAGGGCACATCAAACTGGCCCTACCAACTCCACTTCAAGAATACTGCATGTAGACAAATGCACTATACTATATAGTCTATAGGCCCATATCCCATATTACACTCATATTTCTTTGCCTGATATAAAAGCCGATGAGAGATTATCACTGCATATCGCACCCCACGTGACCATAACGGAAGGCCGTGCCCACCATCACGTGACCCCATACGGACACCGGAAGTCGTTAGGTCAGATCGCTTCTGCGCAGATCAGGCTAATACAATTACTTCCGGTGTTAGCGTCAACCAATCAGATTGCGGCATCTTCAGTGGGGTCGGTCTGGGATTTGTCCTGAGCTGCTCCTAGATGAGTTATAGGTCATATCCAAGGTCATCTCTGAGCTACTCAAGGTCAGAGAGACAGTAAGGAAGATCAGCCTCTAAGAATATCCATCTATGTGGCATATTTATTGAGCACTGTTGTATTGATCTGCTAAAGTATACTAGTATACTATTAACTCTTTAGTGCTGCCTAGTGCTTCCCTGTAGGCGGCAAGTTATTCTCTCTGTTGACATGATGCATGAATGCAGCCCGGGCGAGTAACTCACCACAGCTGCATTCAAGCATGATGCTACTCCTACAGGGTTGATACATTCCTAAAGTTCCCGCATGATGCATGAATGCAGCCCTGGTATTGGCCCATACCATGTACAAACTCCTGTACAATGTTGAGGACATTTGTGAGGTCTGATTGTGGGAAGATGGGGGTCTGGACATAATGTATGGTAACATCCTGTTCATGGTGAGTGCTTATTGCTGGGCAACACAGATTAACCTCCCTCCTCCCCCACACAACACAATCATATACAACCCACCCCCGGGTGGGGGTTTGTGGGATTACCGCTGTAGTCAATGGGGAACAGGAGGCCAGCAATCCAGATAGCTAAGTGAAAGGGATTAGAGGTCTAACTGTCCAGCTGACCAGCTCTCACATAGCACAGCAGTCATCTAAAGTCATCCATCCAAGCAAGGTGCTGAATTGGCTCTTTTTATAATAAATTGCTTTAATTTGGATGGGGCAAGCTCTTTTACATGAATATAATTTTAGATGAAAAGGACTTAGTATGTGGCTAGGCCTATATCAGTTCACCCATTCTACACTGCGTTTTTTATAGGGCTGGAATGGCTAGAGTCAGGATAGTGGTGGGTGGGTGGCCATGGTAGGTGGTGGGTGCATGGGGCCATCCCCTGGTTGTGTACATTAGTAGAACTATGAATTTCAATAAGTTTAGTCTGCCTGCCGCTGCCTACACCTCTGTTTGTCGACACCCAAGGAGCGCATGCGTAAACAAGGCGCGCGTTCCGGGTGCTGCCACCATGCGGATAGATTTCTAACCATGTCAGTGGTATCTGATCAGAAACATTCCCCTCTCCCTCTCTCTGCCCTCTCTCCCTTGCATCTGCCTTGTGGACCCTGGTCCATGACCCCTTTCCCCTTCCCCATGCCCCTGCCCCTCCCTGACCTCCCTGACCCCCCTGACCCCTGAGGGTCACTTGGGTGGAGTATAAACTATGTTATCTCCCAGGGACTACTTCTTTGTATGGCGGAGGGTCACCCTGTGCTGAGGGACGCATCACTTTGTCTTCCTTCACCTGACGCGTAGGGATATGCATGCATCCTGTATGTAATCCGGCCCTGTTGCTGCATCCAATATAAACCCTTTGAGAGTGCATTAATGCATCATGTTCCTGGTCGTCATGATGCATGAATGCAGCACTGCAGTCAAATAAATTGCATTCTTAGCCCCCTTCCTCTTTTTGCACAGCTAGGGAATTTCAATATCAACAGTATTGAGTAGATAATTGATTGCGATGCCCGGTTGGTAAACGAATGGCAAAATGCAATGTTTACGTCCCGAAATGGGCCAGATGCCATGAGATGCTTCACACTTCTAGACTTTCAGCCATACTCCTAGTGGATAGCCATGACATTTAGAATATAGGTGGAGTGATAGGTGAAGGAGAGGAGAAAGTGTTGGGGTCTAGAGACCAACGATAGAAGTATATGGTCTCCATCCCTCCCCAAATCTCCAGACAGACAAGTGAAAGCCCCCAAAAAAAGACAGCACTATTATTAAGAAGAACCAAACTGAACTCTGCCAAAATGAGACCTGCTTTCCCTCCCAAGTCTTTCTGATTCCTGGCATGTTTTCTTATCTTTGATGAATGACGACGACCCCTACCCCCCCCCCCCCCAGCCAGCTGTCTCTTAGCGTCTCTTTGTGTCGGCGTCATTTCCGGCTTAGGCCACGCCCCCATAAGGGGTGATTGACAGGGGGCTTGTTTACGGTCGGCCTGAAGTAGGTTGGGAGCTCATCCGCTCAGCCAGAGACCTTGAGCTGCTCCCCAACCTTTGCTTTCTGCCCACGAGTTGCTCATAACTGCTCATCAGCCTCTCAGCGGCTCAATCTAGGCCAGAGACATGAGGAATGAGGTATGGCCTGCCCTCTGCCACTCATTGCCAAGCTCTCCAAGCAGAATGCAGAGCTGGGATTTGCATTGCTGCTGCTATCTGAATACTAGGATATATCTGGGTGGAGAGTGGATGGGATGGGCTGGGGAGAGTGGCCCAGCGGGATGATATTGCCTACAATGAGCAACTCAGAAGCAGAGGGTCATGACCATCAACATCGATATTTATTTAATATTTATTTTTCCATGTTATTTTTCCATATCATTAAAAAAAACACAGACGCATTTAGCAAATCTCATACTTTACATATGAACTAATAATATGCAAGTATGCTACTGAATAATTTGCAAAAAGATGCATATTTTGAATATTCTCTATTGTATTTTGTGAAAAGTGACTTATTTTCCGAAAAACCAAGGTTCTAAAGCTACAGGTCCCCACATAGGTACCCCCAAGGCTGGCACACATGTTCTAGAGACTCATCTATAGAGGATAACCTTTGAAATCCCAAGCTGCACCACAATATTTCTGCCCTTTTTCACAGCCAGAGAATTCCTCTGGAAGTTGCACCAGCAGTGCAATTAGCTACACTTGGGAGAAAATATTCTCACCTTGAACATTTGCTTGATAAAAATCAAAAATAGTAAAGAAACACAGCATTGGTTGCTCTGCTAAAACCGTATGTTTTACTTTTCCGCTGCAAGTGCATGGAAGCATGAAGGGAGTAGGAGGGCTTCAAAGTGTGATGGATCTTAGAAGCTTTCAAACCTGACCTGGGGATATATAGAGGCCCGAGGAAAGGTATTTTGAAGAAAAAGATTCTAGGGTGACTAAGCATACTAAGGCTAAGATGTACTGGAGTCAGCTAGAGAGTTGGCGAGAGAGAGATAAAGAATACCAGCAGGAATGATTTGTAACAGAGGGACATGATGATTCGTTGGGGGTCCTGCTAAAATAGTCCTAATCTTTGGGGGGGGGGGAGATGGTGGTCTCAAAAGTCAAGTCCACAGATAGACCATTGAGAATGCAATTGTCACTGTTAACAAAGTACTGGTATTTCCTCACTGAAGCCCTCCTTTGATGACTTGGTCACCAATGTCCTAGGCTGTGGGGGACAGGTAATGGGGGCCCCCACAGTCTACCTAACCCTACTAGCCTATGACAACACAGCCTCTGAGTAACTCCTAGAAATGTCCCCTATGACAGCAGCGTGACGAGGTAAAGCTGCTGCTGCTGGGTGAGCTGCTCTGTGAGCTGCTCCACCATACCCCAACTGCCGGCGGGTGTATCTGGGTCAAGTAATCTGCCGCCATGTGGTTTGTATCTGTAAGGTAGAAGTAGTGAGCAGCTCAACAACAGTAGTAGAACCAGACCTAGGGGTTGTACTGCTCTGAGCAGCTCACCCTCTCACTTACTCACCTTACTCGCTATCACAGGCCATCTGAGCTGCTCTCACCCACTGGGAGCAGGGTACTAGGGGTAGGTCAGTACCTGAGGGACTCATTCAGCTCTGAACTGGTTTATGGTCATCACACCCATTCATTTGGAAATGTCTTTAATACCTCAGTGTTTCCATTTCTTTAGGGTTTTCACATAATAATTATTTAGACCTTTTCCCAGACTCAACTTTTAACTTTCCCAGACTCAACCTTTAAAGCATTAGTCTTTATGGCATATTGTTCATAGACCTCACAGTCCTATAGACTAGTTACAGTGCCTTAACCTAGCTGCGAGTCCACTAAAGAAGACAAAATGGCACTAGAGGGGACAAGATGGCTGCCTACAGTAGTGCCCACTTACACTACTATAGCTATAGGCACATTCTGCAGGAGGTGACCAGTTACAGTGCTGTACAAACACGACCTGCTCACACCTGCTCTGAGCACCTCACCCCTCACCTCCTCACCCAGCCAGCTTCAACACGTGTTGCTATGAGCAGCTCGATCCCCCAACACACACATGAGACCCTCTGATGGTGAGGGCAACCCCTACTCCTGGAGACTCTTAGGATCCTTCTATGCTTTTGGGTGAAAATGTGTCCTAATGGTGAACTGGCTTCCAGAGTGTAACCCTTTTCCAGCATTGATGTATTTTTTTTTGCATTTATTCAGTACATGTATGCTGTTGTCTAAATGGCATTAAACATCCATTACTCACTCATTACTCCCCAGATGAATGTAAACATATCCATGCACATCACATGGTTTTGTGGGTGTTGACAGCTACCCTTGGACACTGTATAGGTATAGGGGTATTGCCACCTACCAGTGGACACTGTATATGTATATGGGTATTGCCACCTACCCCTGGACATTGTATAGGTGTGGAGGTAGTATTGACACCTACCCCTGGACACCTTATAGGTATGGAGATATTGAGCCTTGACACCTACCCCTGGACAGTGTGTAGCTGCGTAGGTATTGACCAGGCACCTGTTGCTAACCCCCCCCCCTCCTCACACACACACACACCCAGCCATCCTCCAGGAGGTGGTGGTGGTAAAGGTCGGGGCCTGGTCTCTGTGTGTGTGCTGGGGCAGGGACCAGAAAACACGACCTGTCATTGATCTCAGCCTGTTGCAGACCAACAGAAATGTTTCCTCAATCAATCCCACATCACCAACACCCCACTATACCACTAACAGCACCACCAGGTACCCCCCCCCCCCCCCCACCCCTCCCCATCATCTCCCTGCAGGCATCAATGCCTGCATCATGCACACATACACACTCCCATTTCTGGACATTCTCACATGAGTTCCTTCCTAATACATTTTGTGTAAACTTTTGACCTCTGTATAACTTCTGTTTACCCTCACATAAGTTGGTGTTTTCCATGGTGTTTTATTTTAGATTGGGATTCTTCTCTCCTTTTACATGTGGAATTGATTGATAGTGGAGAGGTTTCTTTTGAAAGAGGTTCAGTTATCTATACTTATCTCTTACAAGTGCAATATCATGGCAGAATCATCCATCCACACATCATTCCACCTTCTAACCCAACTCAGTATTACAGTCTTTATACTGGAGTTGGAAGGAAGTTGTCCAAGATCCGATCCATTTATTTTATGTATCATAGTCAGAGTTGTGGAAATAGCATCAGAAATCAGATCTTTGGGGCCTGGTGTGAATGCTCATCTATATCATTCAGCTTCTGTCCTCTTTGATAAAGCTCTCTGTGGATAAGAACTAGTCCCATCTGAATCATGAGCTGCTCATGATGTGGGTGGAGAGTGATCCTATTTCATTCACCACTCTCCTAGCAGGTAGATCCTCTTCTGGCACTTCTTCATACATTTAAGTCCATCTGATATTTATCTATCCCTTTACTTACAACCATGTACAATGCATACCACAATGGGGAATGGACCTACTCTATTGATTGGTAGCATCAGAGTTAGGCCCTCACAGGATTTATCTCATACCTAGATATGGTATATATAGCCTGAGGTACAATAAAACAGTTGCTATGAAAGTACTTATATTAATGGGTATACGCAAGAGTAAAATTGTCAGCTAATTTGCGGGTATTTATTTCATACTTCAGCAAATTTCACGGATTTTTCATTTCCGCGAATATAGCGAAAATATAAACACAGCAAAAAATAAAGTACAACCACAGTGGCAATTGCCTGAGTTAATATGACACTATTGCAGAGTCCCACCTTTGTACACCTGTCAGAGATGGCTCTGCCTTGAGAGTGCTGGAGGTGGCTGGGGTGGGTAGCCTGTGGAGGAGGTGAGGAGGTGTAGGTGGGTATGTAGGTGGTGTTTTGGTTTCACCATCAGTCAGGAGGCTGTACCAGACACAAGGTATCCCTCACCTATGACAGCCGCATCCTCACAACTCCTCTTTGTACCTCCCAGCTTATCAGTCCTACACACCCAGGCATGTAGTGGGGGCAATATGTTTCACCCATATGAAATTATCACCTCTCCTTCTCATATAAAGATATGCATTGGTACAAGTCTCAGCATTTCTTTCTCAAAGAAGATTTATCCGCCGGGGATTATTTATGGGTAATACGAGCCACTGAAATGAATCATTATCCTTTTTTTTTCTTGAGAATCCAAGTGGAAACTATTGCTGTAGAGTCAGAAATTAAATACATGTGGAAACATTTGATGTTTTCTTGTCTTGCAGGAACTTCTCCATCTGCAAGGATCATGAGCCCCCCCCCCCCTCCTCTCCCTCACATACAGTCTATAGCCCACCTCTCACCTTCTAACCCCTTCAGCATCCCAAGTTATCCTGTATCAGCATTTTCCACAGCTGTGTGGCTAAGGGGCCCCACCTGTCCCAGTAGCCTTTAAAACTATATAGGTATACACATATTCATACAGGTGACTCCTGGCTATGTCTATAGGGAAGTAGTCAGATTCATGTGTGTAAGCTGCCATCTTGTCCCCCCAGACAGCTGGATATGCAGTCACTCACAGTCACCCCCTTAATTAAATTAATGATGTGCAGTGAGTCAGTCTCACTCTCTTAATTGTGAGAAGTGAGTTAGTCTCACTCCCTTTGTTCGGATAGGTAATTAAAAGTCCCTATAGTCATCATAGTTGAGTAGATGCGTCTAAGAATTGTGCAATTTGGTATATCAGTTTGTGTATATTACATCTGTACAAGGCAAAGTGCAAAGATCATAATAAGGGCCAGCATCAGAGCGCAATTGTTTGTCCGGTGATACTAAGGGGACGCGAGTGATCTAAAAACTTTGTTTTGTGGTAGGATATTCTTCAGGTGTCAGGTATAGGCATACACGTTATCTCATTCTTATCACTTGGGGCCTCAAGTCAAAGTCTATAAAGAGTGGCAAAAAACATGATGCTCATGATATACAGCCCTCTGATCCTCAATGCACAAGGATGTACGCATTATTACTCTGAACATTTCTTAGAATGTAGTACAATGTGCATTATCAAAGGCCTACCCATGTGGTCGTTTTGCCCACCTAAGGTACTCTATGACCTTCATTTGGACGTTAATTAGGATGAAATAATGAAAATATAGTGCATCCCCTCTGACCCACTCATAGTGAAGGTGGAATGCCTGAGCTCTACCGTTGCTACTAATAGAGCAATCAGTAACGACCAGCCGATCACCAATATCTGGTTTTCATTAGACCCCACTACATCCTCTTGGCAACTACTAGTGCTCCTGCCATACTCTCCAGCCACAACTCTTGCTACAAGTAAAGGTGGACAACCGCTAAAGGTCAGGGAGGAGAGTGCAGGCGAGGTGCCACTTTGCAGTCTGTGTGCAAAGCCATGACGCCACGCATGCGCATAGACCACGCCGCCGGTAATTAATCGCAAACAGGTGACAGCATATCCAAGATGGCCGCCCACCTAAGATTGGGTTACCATGGCAACATCGTACTAACCACCCTACTGGCGTCTTCGGTTTAGTAACAGCTCCTGCCCCCTGCTGAGTTGCGACAGAAGCTCTAGCTTGTCTCTCATCTCTGGTATTTTGTTATCTTTCACATACATGTTTTTTTTATCTGTTTGCTTTAGGTATCTGTCTTTTTTCTTTTACTTTTGAGGAGTGGGGTGAACCTGTCAACTGTGGTTGACACTCCACCAACCTGTGTGACATCACATCCGGTGAAGCAGACGACAAAGACTTTTCACACAGTATGTCATCATTTCAGAAACCAAGCCATAACTCATATCACATCAGTATCAGACATGATAATCATGAGTGAAGGAGAGAAAATGAGAGAAGAATTGTTTCTTATTATGAGAAACCATGAAGTTTAAAACGATGTGAGATTATAAACTCAACAGTTTCTCATCAAATATTGATGCTAAAATAAACACTGTCAAATGCGAGGAAGCCCTACACAAAAAGTCACACATACGCAATATCATGTGACGCAAACTGTCCACAACTGAGTGAATACACCTACGTCAACCCATACGTCACGGCCACGTCCTGAAATATTCAGACCATCTAGATACAAACATATCAATAATGCAGCAACTGACCTCTATTCTATTTATTTCCATTTTTCTAATATTCCCGGGGGACGAGTAAGTAAAATACCATCGATTTTGTCTCCAAGTTCAGCTAGCTGTCATCGTTTTTGTCTCTGATATTTATCATTGCTCGCTGGCGGGACTGCATTTCAGATCGATATGGGTACTAAAGTGCATATTGGATCGGAGAGGATGTTTTCTGTGGAGTACCTGTTACATTGCATAATAGAATCCCTGTCCCGAGATCCCTTAGAGCATCCCGTAATTTCACTTTGTGGTTAACTCCACTGGCTATTTTCACCGGTTTAATATTCTACATATTGCCTTTTTTGTCCGTTTATTTTCCTAACTTTGCTTCTAGTTCTACCAGAGACATACCCCTATGGAGACTCATTGGTTCTACTACAGCTCTGTGGGGAGTAAGGCATCATGGCGGCGACGGAAGGAGATATGTCTTTTGTTCACACCCCGCTCCTCCCGGCTTCCAGCTGCTTGTCTCTGGTTTCTCGCCCTACACGGTTGTCATGGTGACAGGGCTATTTATAGCCGCGTCCCTGGAGACGGGACGCGCCAGCTGCTCTCGCACCCTCTCGCGGGAGTTGACGAGAGAGGCCACGTGACACGCGTGCCCCCGGGACGCTCCTCACCGCGATGCATTCTGGGTGCGTCCCCAGGAGGGAATCAGCCTCCTTTTGGTTTCCGAACGCTGGTGTCGGGCTCCCTTGTTTTGGTTAAGGTAACCCCCGCGCGCGGGCGACCTTGACCTGGGAGCTGACCTTGACCTTCGTTCTGGGTCACGGTTGGCGGGCTGTAAGCGGAGACGGGCGACTAAAGTTACTTCCGGTGGTTTCCGGAAGTGGTCCGCTCGCAACAAGGTACCTGGTTGCCGGTGGTTTGTTGTCCCGATCGATCTTATTCGGCGTCAATGAGAAAGCACAGCGCGCCAGTGGGTGGACAAAATATGGTATTAAAGCATGCTAAGTGATTACGACATGAAGCCCGCCATCTTGTCCACTAAATACCGCCATCTTGTCACCTATATGCACGTTCTCAGGTCAATCAATGGTCTCTCGCGACCTGATGCTTTAATCCTCTTTGGCGTTTTCTGGAGGGATAATCAAATTCAAGGTCGCTGAAACTAACAATGATAGCGCTACAAATTGGTTCACCTATCGGCCAGTGTAATGGCGCCGAGCTTGTTACACCCCTATATTAGATTTATAGATTGCTATCCCTGTATTACATCCGGTGGCAGCCTGCGCTAAAATGGCACCGTGTCCGGCCAGACCGGGGATAGACGGTACGTGCCATTGTCACGTCACAGATCCTACCATGACGTCATGTATTTATAAGCAGAAAAGCATACTGACGTAGAACCATGACGTGGTAGGTAGAAATATAACCACTAAAATCCCCCCACCCCTTCTTCAACCAATACCCCCGCCCATACATATATACCACCCTTTCACAACACCCCAACCCCACCAACAAGGCCTCTAAATGGGCGATAATAGCAGAGAAAGCCCTATCCAAACACACTGCACCTGGGGAGTTGATATAAACTGGTCACCATACCATGGACTCCAGGGCGGGGGTCAGCATGTTTGATGTGGCTAGAACCTGCTAAAAGATCCTGGAGGACAAATGGCAGGTATCGACCGGCATTGTGGCCACTGCTACCACCTCAGGCGTGGGAAGACTGGCTGGTATTGACCCAATCATACCTGACCACCGGGCCAGGTAACATGCACATTGGGGGTAAATATGCCACATGTACCACTAAGAGCTCCAGGTCGCCATATTAGCGGGGTTGAATTTCTGGAGTCGCTTTCAATGGCTGTTGACCTAGGCTGTTTGATAGAGAGGGGCAAATAGTTGTAATTGCACGGACGTGCTACTGTGGTGTGGGCGTAGTTGTATTCTTCTAATATATATTGTGGTTTGTTTTATGTAGTGGCCAATTAAAACAGTGGAGGACCGAACTACTTTCTAACCTAAATAGGCGATGTATAAATATTTTATCTATTTGCTTTTCTGTCTGGAAACTAGTCATGAGTTTCACTCTATAACTTCGCACTTTTAAAGCGTGTTCCAAATGTGCTAAATAATTCACACTGGTTCTTCTAATTAGTTATTCTTGGTGCAAGTTAGAGAGAACTGTCTTCGCCAATTTAATTCAAGTTTAAACAACTCATATATCCACAAAGGACAAATGCAATTTGTGATGTCAGCAAAGGTGCACATGTATAAGCAATTATTGCAAGGTATTCTCTACCCCTCATAAATATCAATACTCGTCCTTTAGGGCATGCATTATACATGTTCCCGGGATGAATGATGGGTGGTGTCTGGGCGGGTAGCACTTGGTAGGGGCAGGACTATGTATAATGAAGCAGGTAGTATATACACAATATATAGTACATCTCCTAATATAAAAGTATACTGCATTTTATATAGGGGGTATACGAGGATACTTATATTGATGTAGCACCGAGAGCCTAAACATATCAACTCAAATGCTAATGTATTCCTCTTAGCACTTCGTAGAATATGGTCATGAACTAGTGCTTCTGCAGCATTGATGCCTCGGTGATGCCTTAACCGCCTTGAGGAAGAGATGATGCCTAAATACAGCACTGATGAGTTACTAGCTGGGGCTGCATCCATGCATCATGACGACAAAGGGCCCCTTGGGACTAATCCCACACTCTGGCGCCACAGTCCGATATGGCAGAAATGTAGGTGGTGACTGTCGCCATAGCAACCCTATCCAGACGCCGCCGTTACCATAGCAACAGCCCCCCTGCCTACATGCCGCTACCACTGGGGACTGGGGCGCCATGGAGGAGCATCCCGGACAAAGGGTTAACGACTAGACCAGGGGGTCTGGAGGAAGGGTGGAGGGGGGGTGGGTAGATAGGGGGATGGGGAGGGGGCTAATATAGAAAGTATGGAGGTGATGCCACCTAAGTGAACTTATGGGCGTGGCCATTATTTATACTCTGGATGTAAAAACTAAAATAACGACTACATGAGAGACAGGACCACAGGGGGACCCGGATAATAAAGCACTGGGAACACAGGGGGTGGGGCACAATAAAGCTGTGCCTCTGTCATCTGCAGACGGAGAAAAGAGCTCTAAATACAGACATGCCGAAGGTAAACATGGCAATCTCCCCATGTCGGCCCCTCAATGCTGTCCCACAAAAACCTCCTGGAATTACCCCCTGACTCTCAGCACCCCCGACAGTAAATGATGCTCCCTCCCTAGGACTACACTCCTCTCTAGTCAGTCTAGTCCCATTTCTGCCCCCCCCCCCCCCCATCCCTCTACCCAGGCAACAACTTGAAGTTGCCCCCCCCCCCCCATCCCTCTACCCAGGCAACCCAGGCAACAACTTGAAGTTCTAAACTCATGAGTGTCACCCCCCCCCCCCCCAAACAGACTCTAATGCATGATGGCATGGATGAGGTATGAAGTTGGAGTGGGGGGGGGGGGGGGTTGGGGTTGGGAGGTACAACCCCAACTCCTTTACTGCCAAACACACACACACACACACGCATGCCCCCCCCCCCTTCCATTAGCACATGGACTCGGGGGTTAGGGGATTATCTCACATAGATTACCCCCCGGCTTATCCACCCGCGCCTAACGGGGTTTATTTGGTCAGCAACACAATGTAATCTTCACGGCGCCCCCTCGTGGCCTTCTGCGCAGGCGCGTGCCCCACCGGAAGTCAGTGTCATGGAACGCTGGCAGTCATTTAACTCAGTGGACCCTTACGGTACTAAGGCATAGACTCGGAGCGAGATATCTGCAAGTAGCGTGGGTGTCCAAGTCAGCAGTCATTTGTTTTCGGAAGGCCACGCTGGTTCCCGTGGTTCATGGAGGTGGTAGACACCAGGGGGGACAGGGACATGATGGGTACCAGGGATGGGCATGGGAGCACGTGTGTGTGTGTGGGGGGGGGGGCATTATCTGGTGTTACTTGGGTTCTGAACCTGCTCAGAAGTAGAGACTACTAGAGTATAACATGTAAATGCCTGCCACATGACCTACTTCTAGGGGAGTCAACCAATGGAATCAGAATTGCTCCCATATGCTCAGTGCAGTGCATAGCAGAAACCCATATTGTTATAGGGACTTATGCTTTAATGAACAAGAGTAGACTTCAATGGTCCACATTTTGGTATCCCAACAGTAGGTAATAGTTGGATTGGATCCGAGATAGGTGCTTAATCCTTTATGCAGGGTGACTGGGGTTAAAGATACAATAGCAACAGCAAAGTGGCTGCAGAAAGTTCAATATATTTAAAGTGATGGGTAGAGCAAGTCTACATATTACATTACTAGGATCCTGAGGTTGATGGCGCTTAGGGTGTGTGTGTCGGGGGGGGGGGCTTGGGGTGCACATACTTGTGAGTATTTCTTTTAATGCCAGGAAATGGCATGTGTCTGAGTTCACCACAACTAAAACAGTTTCCGTGTCCAGGGCCCTACCCTGACTCTAAGTGGCACTTGGACCCTGTGACTTTTAATGGTAAATCTGGGTGCCGATCTGAAGAATCTGAAGGAGCAGTAAAACTGAACAGGTTCTTTTTCATTGATTCTCACCATTTCTTGTGAGTAATCACAACTGCACCCATGACCCTAGAGATCTTGCATCCACAATGTGTTGGAGTATTGGGTAGAAAGAAAGGCGATCGACAGATAAGTAGGAGGAGATGGAGACAGATGGGACAGACAGAGACATAGGAAGAGAAGGACAGAGAAAGGCATATACAGAAAGGGTATGTGTATGTAAAAAGGATGCTGTAAGGGTTAATATACTTGATGGCTGTTTCCTATACAGACAAAGACCCGGACAGCATTGCACTTGTTCCGTCTGGAAGTCCATGTAGACGGTTAGCGAAGCCATCTGGTTTCACCCCACCCCCTCTAATACTCCAAGCATATCATCCCCACCCCCTCCTCCAGCACCCCTCTAGTACCCACCCCCGGTAGAGTCTAGTTTTACCTCCTGGGCATATCAGGACGCTCCCCTGGCTCCCCGGAGAACACCACCTATTTATCATACACAACTTTTTCATTTGCCTCTAATTTTTGCTGGTGGAGCTGCTCTGTGAGTTGCTCTATGAGTTGGTGATCATACAACGAGCACCTCGCCACCATTACATGGGTTGGTGATTAGCGGCCCCTGGTTACTAATAATAATTATGCCCATCAGGAACAGCAGGGGTGGGTTATGTAGTTAGAAGTGTATTTAGTGAGTTTATTCTCTGTAATAACCTGATCATCAGTCAGGGTTAGCGTCTGTGACTGGCACTCTATTATTAGTAACTGATTGACTGTGCACAACCAATGTAATGTATGATAGAGGGTGAACAACGATTGGATTTGAGGAAAATGTCTCTCAAATGCTTTGCCCTCATATCATATGCATATATATGTGTGTACGTATGCTTATGTTGATGCCTATTTTCATTGTCCAAAAATCAGGCCAATCAGTAAATCATCAGCATTTCTTCCAACAAAACCACAGCAATTTCCAGCCATAACCGTCCAGAGTGTATGGTTTATCATGAACTCAGGATATATATATATATGTATATATATATATATATATATATATATATATATATATATATATATATATATATATATATATATATATATATATAATGAACTCAGGAATATATATATATATATATATATATATATATATATATATATATATATATATATATATATATATATAAAGGCAACATGTGACAGCTTGCCAAACGTTTACAACGTGTAGAACATGGACGATAACGTGTATAATAACGTACGTGTTACACGTGCCAGACGCCACTAGCGCCACCTATCTGCATGTGGTGATAACACGGGGCAGAACTAGAAGCAGCCATGATTGTTTTGTTTACATCTCAAGCATGAAATGATGCTCTCAGACTTACTCAACCCTTTAAGGGCCACACAGTGCTTTAATGCATCATGCCCTTTGTCAGCAAGATGCATTCATGCAGCCATGGCGACTTTTCTCGCCAGGGCTGCATTCATGCATCATTATGACGACCTTAAGAGTTGATACACTCCCAAATGAGCAGCATGAGGCATGGTTCCAGCCAGACTCGCCAGGACTGCATAAACGCATCATGAAAACTAGTGGCATGCACAGTTAAGCATTATGTGGTATTTAAAGGGCTCACCCACTGACTGTGGCACACCCCAAAGATTCCCTACCGCCAACTACATATACAGACAGCCTCTGTGCAAGCCCAAGTGAATAGAACCTCATTAGCTGTTTATTGTTTTTCCTCTGATGTCTTTATTTTCCTATCTTTAAGCAGAAATTGCTTTTTGCTCCAACAGACATAGGCATTTGGCGCTGCTGCCAGCGTTAGATAAAGATAAGATCAGATAAAACACATATAAACGGTCAGAATGAGATCAATAGCTGCAGTGAAGATACATCTGTATGTGAGTTACAATATTATATTGTACGTACCCTGAGAGGTTGAGAAGGAATCCTATATACATGTACAGGGGTGGAAATCACACTCAAAAAAATATAAACCACTGGTAGCTCTCATGGACTGCTCAAGCATGAAACTAAACATGTCCAAGGGCCAACCAGGTTTCCTGCAAGCGATTTACTCCAAACGGTTTTAATGAGTAAGCAGGTAACGGCCAAATTCAGAGCTAGAATTCAAATAGCGTCATTTCTGATACAAGTACCTTGAATGATGCCATTAGTTTGGAAGAAGTTTGAAGGTGAGTATTCCACCCACTACAACCACCTGGAGCTAGTTAGACTAAAGGATTAGAAGGTAAACCCTGCAAGTTGCTAGACCCAACTGTCTGCTGGTGGCTTTAATCTTCTCCCATCAAGCCTCCAGCAGGTTTTCTGGCAGACAGAACAGCTTAAACAAATAATGGGTACTTCCAAAGTAACCAGCGCACTGAAAAACTCTGGACTGCTCTGGAGTCCATAGGGTCGTCCTACAGGACGACCCTAGGGTCTTCTAAGTGAACAGCATAGAATCAACTAGCTTCAACTCGTCAAATTGACAACCTGCCAGGTTACCATCCCACAAGACGACCCTAGACTTGTCAAGGTAGTCAAACTAAGATAGTTGATGCAGGCCTAGATTAGCCACAGCTGGGGCTCATCATTGCATAATGGTGGTAGGTCTAGGGTTTCAAATGTGTGAGTTTGGTATGGTTCCAGATGACAAGATTACTTTATCAATTTGTTTAAATGCATAACCACATATATAGAAGTGATATTTAATACACTAGTGCCACCAAGGGTTCACATAATGTATCACCAAGTCTTTACTGAGGATAGGCTACTCATCAGCAATGGACTATAGGCATATGTGTGGATCATACCAGTAGAAGGGACAGGTGCCTACTTCTGCCCTAGTGAATGACAGAAAAGAGGTGTGTTCACTCTACACCTATCATCTATTTCCTTAATGCTGCCAAAACCATGCATTCTTTACATTATCTTATGTTTTTCCTAGATACTTCACAAAATTCTCCATATTAACATATAGGTATGTTGATACTCAGTATTATATCAAGATAGGAATTAATCAATTTATTCCCAAGGGTACACATTTATGCTAGACAATGGCCACCTGCAGGGGAAATGGTGAGTAACTTCTAGACAAGTTTAGGGCTGGCATGTACCAGGTGGATCTAGTTGGGTCTTCTTACTGAAGAGTTTTGCTTGCCAGCCCCTTTCCTTGTCAAATTGACAAGGCAGTGCCAGGTTTGCCGACTCTGGATTTTTTCTGTGTGGGCATCTTCATTACCGACCATGGCCTAACCCTCAGCTTAGTGGTCGTCTCCGTTACACCTACTGACACTCTACAGAACTATATCTTTCTACAGATACCAGTGTATAATGTATAGATAGGCTTTAGTATTACTTAGGGCAACATATCTGGGAATAGACCCCCAGCACTTTATAAATACCTGGTATGATTATTCCAGGAACAGAAGTGGAGGTTGTCTAATCTGGGTTGTATACTTCATTGGACGGAGTATTGACTGCGAACTGGGGTTCAGAGGGAGTTTCGGTGAATATAATTATGCGCTTAGGAAAAGCCCTGGTCTCATTTAACTACTGGGAATGAGTTCATATTTAAATCAACAAATAAATACGGTAGTTACGAGTGTCCTCATATTATCCGAGCGTAGGGGAGTTGTTCCTCACTACTTTTATTCCAAGGTCTGAATTGCTCAGCTAGCTTGATCACAACAATGACCTACCCCTGTCCACGTGAGGTAGGGTTCTAGGATCAAGCCTCTACCCTTTAAGGGCCGCATAGTGCTTTAATGCATTACAAGGTTAAAGGCAACAGGGAGATAGATGGAGGGGGGGGGTGTACTAGAGTACAATCATGGTTGGCCCGGTTCAGACGTGGGCCGGAAGCTAACTCTGTTTGTGGCCACCAGATGGCAGTCTACCGGAAGTGAGCGGGTCACGTGGCCGTGTCCTGAGGGCGGCGCATGCGCGATTAGACATGGCGCTGTGTTCTGTCACACTGCCATCTAGCGGCGGCAAGATGCGTCGCGAGCAGAACCCACTTACCCCGAGCTGCTCTTGTGCCACACTGGTTCTGCTGCCAACCTCTTACCCTTTCTTGTGTTTGCACCACCACCGCTACTCCCCCCACCAATCATGACAAATCATTCTTTACCTCCAACACCCACCCCTCCTCTCCGTCCAATCACAACACGCTTTTGTGTGCTGCAACAATGTCTTCTATTTCAGATGAAGGAAAGGAGGGTGAAAGTGGGACGAAAAGTGTGAAATTGGAAACAGTTGATCAATTCTAAAATCGTTATTTACATAATAATATCATATGATATGGTCCATAATTGTATTAATTATTATTATTATCTCCATCATCATCATCATCATTATAATAATAATAATAATAATAATAATAATAATAATAATAATAATAATAATAATAATAATAATAATATGTTCTATATTTGAGAGGAGCATATACATAAACCAGGTACATTAGCGCAGACAATACTGCTCTGTCCTTAACATAGGCCTGTTATTACTCAACAGCCGCTACCACGACAGCGCCACCTATGTGGTGCATGTAGAACCTTGTTTACAGGGGCTCTGCTCGGAGGAGCTCGGACCCCACAACCTGCTCCCTGTCTGCCCCCTGAGCCACCACTCAGTCACTCACACTGACTCATCCTGCATCCCACTCCAGGGCGCTAAACATCCACCAGTCTCCCCCCCCCCTTATAACATCAGGGGGGGGGGGCACTCCCTCTTTGATGCTAGCTACGAACAGATCCTATAATATGTTGTCATTAATAATTCTCACAGCCCCTCTATTCTAGGAACTTCCAATTATTATTACTATAGGTTGTAGATGTTTTGTGACTACTAGTCTATAAGTTATACAAGTTATGTATGAAAAAGTTTATTTCTATATCAATTGTGACAGCCCCCGATTCTGTACACTTTCAGACATCAACCGCCCCTTATTTTGAACTTTCATGTGATTGATAGCCCCACCCCTTTCTCTTTTTGTTTGCTTCTTTAACGCGTTCACAGCCCCGTCACAGCCACAGCTCTTTACTGACGCTACCACAGTTGGTACCCATTCCTAAACAAAGTGCACTGAGTACCCCCCCCCCCTCTCCGGTCCTCCTCAGCATCCAACGTCTTCTTTATCTGCTCCTCAAAGGAAGTTTGTTTGCTGTTTGACGGCGCCAGCAGTAGAATATGCCCTATAGGTATTATGGCTGGCCTAAAGTCAACTTTCTGTCGTCTCCTTCATCATGACTCTCCACTGCATTGAGAGGCAATAGCGGTGCAGATTTCAAATAGAACCTTTAAAACCCTTTAAAGACAACATGTCACTAAAAGCAAGGATTGTCGTCATTATGCAGCCCCGGTGAGTAACTCGCGGATGCTTATTGTGGCATCATTCTGTCGCTTAGGGAGCGTATAACGATGGACATAATAAATTAACACAGCCTGCGGCCCTTAAAGGGTTAATTCCTAGTATTACCATTATGGACCTCTTTATAACCCTACTTACCCGTCGTTTTAAATGCTTGAGAGGCAGAGGCTGAGCAGATTAATAGAAGGATATAAGTATACATGTCGTGATTAATTATCAATCCAGGTGTGAAAATGGGGACAGTCCCCCCTGGATCTCCAAAATACCCCCCCCCCCTCTTACGCCCCCCCCCCGGGACAGCTGCTACATAGATTAGAGCATAATGGGTTTTAGGAGCAGCCCCGGGAGAGCAGCTCAGGAGCTGCTCAAACCTCCTCCCACATCCATGGTATGAGCAGTAGTAGTCACCAATACTCCTCTATACTGAGATGGCAGCCTACATGCATTATAGACATGGTGCCTTATCAAGAAGCCAACATATGTCCAACATACAGCAATGCATGGCCGGAGGGCAGGGGAAGAAGAGGAAGGGGGAGGAGTGTGGATGTAGGGATGTAGAGATGGAGGGCACAGGTTGGGTTTGGGGTCATGATGAGGGTACGACGGTGAGGGAACTGACCTACCCCGGGTCGACCTTTCACCCCTTAGTGCCCCACCCCTGTCTTCTCAGGCGCATCTTGTTGTACACCCCTCCTCCTACCCCACACCCCCACCCCATCCTCCTCCAACTTTTCCTCCAGCACCCCCCCCCCCCCCCCCACGCCTCCTCCCACCGGTGCTCCTCTGCTCTGCTCCGCTCCAGGGTGTTTGACCTAGAAACAGGGCATCTGTGGTGGCGGCCCAGCAACCAAGCCAAACATTCCTAGAAATTCGCCTAGAAGTCCGACTGTGGGGAATGTAGGTGGGTGTGTGTGTGACAGAGGCAGGATGTGAGTGGGGGGGGGGGGGGGGTACAGCACCCTCCTCCTGTTCCAGGGTACAACTAACTACCCCTCCTCCAGCACCCCTCCTCCCCCCGTGCCATCTCCCCCTCTGAACCTGCCGCCCATCCCTCATACAAAGACGTTTCTAGGATGTCACACTTTAAAACATCAAAGAGGCTGAGATGAATGACGGCAGAGTCTGCTCAAGACATAACCATACACTAGTTGCTGTCCTGGAGTCCCCCCCCCCCCCCCACACACACACATACAAACACACGTCCCTCCAAACTGTCGTTCTGAAGCAGGAGGACATACATAAATTCAAGGCTGGGGAAGGACAGGAAAATACTTTTAAATAGCATGAATTAGCCATTTATACAGGCATAGCAACATACTGGGAGGAATGGAGGATGAGTAGGGCGGATATCACATATATACAAGTCTTTTTTATGTGTTTATAGTGTAGAGGTGCTGATGTTCGAATTCCATTACAGTTTATGATCTGTAGAGTATACACGTGGAGGAAAAAAATACGTTGATTTACGTCTGAATTACGTATTGGTGTTTACCGGTTACACGTGGGGGTATAGTGATAATTCAACACATGTACTGCCAGAATTCTCAGATGGTCTGCGACATACATGTACACAGGTAATGTAAATGCTACGGCCCTTAGTCTGTAGTGGCTATCCCAGGTTAGTCATAGGGGCATGACCAAGTGCTATTCAAAAATGACTGAGCCAAAACAACACATGACTAATGCCATACTCAAAAGGACCTCATTGAATTGGAGAAGACTAGGGGGTGGGTTGGTCAGTACTGACCAACCTGACGATATCAACCGACCTAGGTTGGTTGTATAGGGAGCCAGAATATGACTAACTAGGTTAGATACTGCTGACTGATATGTTAGCCAGTACTGACTAGGTTCTGGAGCCTAAAGATTATCAGTGTAGTACATGTAGAAGGGTTGTCCTTGATAGCAACAACAGCCAAAATCAGCTCCTTCTGAGACGACCCCTTGTCTCCCATCGTCAACACATCCCAATCAGGTGCCGCCCTTTGGTTTCAATCCCAAGTCACTGACTGATACAACTGATATCTTCTGACAGTGGTGACAACCCATCCCCAACCCCTCTCTGTACCTCTCTCAGCCCCAGTCCCCTGCACATCCCAAGCACCTAGAAGACCGGTTTCTTCTGCCCCCACTATCAGGCATCAACTCTCACTTCTGAGAAAACAGAGACTCCAAGACTCTCACCTCAGACAGGCTCCATCCCCAGGGCAGGATTCAAGTCAGATGATCTGTTAAACTAGCAGGCACAGGTGCTCCACATGTGAATTATTGCTTCTTAAGCCATTTTTCATGAGTGAGCACATTATTTTATGGAGAGGCTGATTGCCTGTATATTGGGGTAACAATTAGTATAAGAAAAGACCAGTGAAGCGGAACACCATTGCATACCATAGAGCCTTGATTGTCCAAATGAGTATAGAGCAATATACTCAATGATTGTCCAAATGTGTATATAGAGAAATATACTCAATTGTACCAATGAGTACAAAGCAATTTACTTGTTCATTGTACCAATGAGTACAAAGCAATATACTCATTGACGGTACCAATGCATCATGTATAGAGGAGGCTGCATGATTAGTTAATGTCTAAGATCTGTGTAGGTCTGTGACATGGTTTTGTCCAGCATGGCTCCTCCAGGGTGTCTGTGGTGCCTCCAGTGTGTCTGTGGTGCCTCCAGTGTGTCTGTGGTGCCTCCAGGGTGTCTGTGGTGCCTCCAGGGTGTCTGTGGTGCCTCCAGGGTGTCTGTGGTGCCTCCATGGTGGCAGAATGCAGGTAAACCTACCCTGTTCTATGTGTCATCACCCCCCAGCAGCACCTGGAGGAGGGGGCTGACTGCAGGTACCACCCCCCCCCCCCCGACCCACCACCACCACCACACACACAGGTAGACATGCTGGTAGGAGTGGCACTTTTCTGTATCTTTTTATCTGGCAGCTACAAATTCCCACTCACAGACTGCTCAAGACGCAGACTGATCCTAAGGCTAAGCAGCAAGTCTGAAAATAAATCAAAAAGTCTAGGAGAGAGACACCCACCCCTCTTCCTTTTTGTCATAAGTCTCCCTCGATCCTTCACTTCACAGAGAATAGTGCGGATCTCCAGGGAGTTGTACATATCCTGAGGTGCAGGTATCCAGTGTTGGAGAGGCGGCACTGACTGTGGGAAGTGACAGGATGTGGAGGGGAGGTGATTTGTACATGTAGTGTGTCATCAGCAGGGGATGCTAGATGCTATACTGGTTTCAGGACTCACTATCTCTCACACCATAACCATGTGAAGCTGCATAAAAATACAGCCAATCTGGCTCTTCATGGCAATGATGTTACATGTGTAGGGCTATATTAAATGAGCAATGAACAGACGTTGTCTGCTTATTTGTTTGAGGTAGTTTTGAGATAATTTTGATTTCTCCCACAAAAGATGGCTTAGATCAAATATACTCCCCAGAAATTATTCTCCAGGGACAGGAATACTTGGAAAACTTTAATTCTCTGCATGGTGGAACTTCATTCATTGTTTATATATAGGAGCAACTGTGACTTGGGGAATGCCAGAGATGGTGGGAGATGAGACAGCGACATGTGTGGATTACCTAAGGTTGCAGCGGATTAAGGGGGGGGGGGGTGCTTAGGTGTATGTGGTCTGGAGAACATTGCTGTGTCCCATGCCGCCATGTTGGGCCTTTACCCTCTCCATAAACAGCTCCCACACTTTGATGTTCCGCTGCTGGTTTTCAGGGTGGCTTTAATTATTATTTTAGCAGGCCCGGCTCCCGCCAGCTGGGACCCTGTGGATATGGGTGGGGTGGGGGGTTATCCTCTATACCCCCAGCCCACCCACTTGACCCCCTCCCTCCCCTTACCCAGGGGAACATTCACAAATGATGCCACCGTCTAGAGTGTTACCGGTGCAGTGTATTGGATTAGGGGTGCAGCGTATTGACAAAACCTCTCCCGGACCATATTGAATTCGCCCAAAATATAGCCAAGATGGTAGCCTTGAAAAAATGTCCAAAAATAGGTGACTTCACTTGTGAACGTTCCCCAACCACCAATAGCTCGGTGCCCCCGTTCTAAAGTTAGGTACGGGCGGCAGGGGTAGGGGGAGGTGGGGGGTGACTTCGGACATGCACACATAGGGAATGTATGGAGTAGCTCACTTATTGTCATTGTTTCTGCTACAGTTTGTTGATTATCATGATGAAACTTAATATATGGGATCTCAATATCAACAAGAATATGTAAAAAAAGATTGGGTAAAAATGACATTTTATTTCCATGGTTTTGATAGTTGCATGCACCTAACTCAGCGTCTAATAGGAATATCTGGAAAAAAAATTCACTGTTGGAAAGCTGAGGTCAAGGAGATGTCAATATCCATGTCTATCAATACAATATTTGGTTTTAAAAAATATCAATAGATCAATACCATAGTCCAGTCCTTAATATATACAGTCAGTTATCTTATCATCTGTTTGAAGTGGACCCTCCTCTACCATAAAACTCCCATTACCATCCCCCTATTTCCCCCACCACCCCCTCACAGCAGGAGACCAAAGCTGCTCATTTAGGGATGAGGTGACAGATACCACCTACTGTGTCTCTTATCTTACCGACATACCTACCCTAAAATGATACAGAAATACAGGAAAATGATTTTAACTACAAAAAATTCTAGAGAAAAGCCAATGATGGTAAAAAAATATAGATTTATATCAGACCAACAACATTGATCCTTCCAATAATATGTCAAAATTAGAAGTGAATTGACATATTTGAACATATGATAATCACAACTTTAATTACATTGCTTCATAGAGGATTCAGATATGGGTTGTCCGACTTTTGGTATATGCATAGCCCAGGCCTGATGGTGACGTCACTGGGGCGGCGGGTTATTTCACCCCCTGTGCCAGCATCCAGCCCCCTCTCCTCCACGCATGGCAACCTTCAGCTGTTGCGGCATGGCTGCCGACTGCCTAATTGCTAAAAGCAGATGTTAGCAGACTCCAGTCCACTCCTAAGTAGGCCTAACACTAGGTCAAACAGAGCCTACATTAGGCCTAACATTAGGCATATAGTCATAATTCCACAGGGCCTGGGCAGCTTACTGTTTATTTACTGGATAAACAATGGCGGGGGGTAGAGGGCCTAGCCTTGTTTGCTGCCAAGTTAAAGGGGTCATTGAAATGTTGGAAAATGAGCAGGAGAGGGAGGGGGGGAGTTACTCTGCATTATCTTGATTATGAATGATATATTGAAAGGCGGAACAGGCCACTACAGGCCTATATAATGTAACCACACTCATGTAAACAATGACCCCCGTCTCTGTCTATTGTCCATGCCATAAGGGGGCATTTGACAACCGGAAACTCAGTCAGCGCTCTCCAAGCACCACGTTGCCCCCACCTCTAAGCAAAGGTATACACCCGGGCTAAGATCCGCTTGAAGCATGAGCGATCGCAGTCCCGCACAAAAGGCGTTCGGCAGCGAATGGCGGGGCTGGTTTTGATTGGCACAATCTGTTGACTGGTGGCGGCACCTGCAGGCCATTAGGTGAGTTTGTTTGATAATGGCGGCGGCTCGTGTCGGGCGGGAAGAGGCTGAAAGTGAGGCCACAGGTCGATAAGTCCTGCCCTAACCATAAAGCACTGTAACTGTAGGTGCCCTAAAGGCTGACATCTTGTCCCCCGGTCTTGTCCCCCCAAAGAGGCAGTCCTGCTTCCCCATCCCAGAGAATATAGGAATCTAGATGCATACCCTGTGGGTCCGCCATCATAAGGGAGTGCTCATTTTTTAACAACAGGGGGGGGTGGTGGATTTGGGGGGGGGGGGGTAAAAAATTTGGACCCCTTGACCGGGGGGGGGGTAAAAAATTCAGACCCCTCTTGGGGGGGGGGGCAAAAAAATTCAACCTGTTTTGAGGGGAAAAGCCCGCGCGTTACTATGCTACAAAGGGGCGCGAACGCGCGCGATTTTCGGCCTGCCGGGGGGGGGGGGGGGTAAAAAATTTCGACCCCTCTAGAGGGGGGGGTGAAAAAAATTCGCGCGCTCCGCGCGAAATCTCACCGCCCCCCCCCCTGTTGTTAAAAAATGAGCACTCCCTAAGTCTCGCTGGTTAAGGTTAAGCCCACTGATAAGACATACCACTATCGGTACAAATAGGGGACAAACAGGTGACATGCTTGTAGCTGTCCTATCCGTCAAGATCCTTTTAATATGGATGAGATGGGTTACACAAATAGTTCGCTAGGTACAAGCATATATCTCGCGAGAAGTTGGTTCTCGTAGAAGTTGGTTCTCAGCATGTGTAGCTTGTTCCCGGTGAATTATGGTGTGTGGGAGTCTGATGCCTGCCTAAATCTCATGAGATATTCCCAGATCAGATCTTATATGACCAGGCACACCCACGTATCCAGATGTATTGCCTTAACACATGCCTACACGTCTACAAGCTTCTTGCTGGAACCAGCAAAACATACTAAATCCAATGTAGGCCTAGTCTGCTCCCCAGCCACCAGGCCCTCTGTTACAGCATTAAATTCAGCCTTATCAAGGCCACAGAGTGGTGGCTAAAGGCCGCCCACGTTCTTATATATACAAAGTACACTACAGGACAAGAATAAAAGCTACCATTTCCTGGAACTTCTGGAAGTCAGTACTCTTTGTTATAATGTAGGCCTATGCTAAATTATACTCGATGACAGCAGGCTATCCGACACTGAGCCTATGTTGAAGATGCTATTGCTTGAAATTGGGGATCCAGGAATTATTACAAGTAATGAAAATAGCCCAAGTCAGGAGGTTAGAAAACCAATATGCTATCAAAACATGATTATGGTAACCCATATATGAGGAGCATTTGCCATGTTAAGGTAACATGCCAGCCTTCGCCTCCAGATTCCATTTCCAGGCTTCAGTCAATAGTAATTTAACATGATGATAGGGAGACTAATGGATAGTCTATTGAAGCTCTTGACATGCACTCTCAAGGACACCTATTATAAACAGCTACCACTGTCAATACACTTGACACCTATCTCTATAAATACTGGCTCTTTGTTTTCTATCCTAATGCCATTGGATCAATTCTGTCGTGCCAAGTGCAATAATACTGCAATTAGAACCATCTGCTCTGATCATGCTCTGCTACCTCCAAGCCCTATAATAAGTAATAATATATTAATCAGCCTCCCCTGGTGGTCCATGGGACCAGTCAGACATAGTAAGTTGGTGAATATTTCATTATGTACCTTTAGTATACACAATGAGATCAGATGGAGCTGTTCCGTTTTGTGTGTATGGTTTGAGGGGAAAGCATATGGCAAGGGGAGAGAAACATATAGAAAGTAGTGAGTTTCCGAACCTTGCACCAAGTTCTAAAATAATGAATTGTATTAACACATTGGAATTACAAATACACTGAAGAGATATCATTTAGTTTTGAAGTGCAACTACATGGGGGTATCGTTGCCATGTTATATGCACTGGAGTAGGGGATCCCGGAGTACATATAACTTTGTGAGATAAGGTTCCTCCGAGATCATTTTAAAAGGATAAAGCAGCCAGAATTTTCCAGCAGTTGCATTCAACTTGTTCCAAATGCATTGTTTATGTGACAACCATTAACAGTTGTTTCATATAGGTCTCTCATAGAGTCACGTGAATACAGCTAGAACTCCATTACTACAGGAGGATGTGATTTAGGGAGAGCTGACTGAGAGGTGGTGGCCACCTCACTCCCCGAATTAGACCACAGTAATCAAGGGGGTGCAGAGGGGTCCCCCCTGAGGTCGGAAAGTCGCCGAACTTGAGGGGTCCAGGTCACAAAGTCGCTTTTTTGGACCCCCTACAGTATTGTGAATTTTGTCTAAAAGTCGCCAGGTCACTTTTATTATTGCATTAGGTCGAAAGTCGCCTCCAAAACGGCCCAGGTCGCCAGGTCGCTTTTGACCCATCTGCAGCCACAATCAAGACAGATTGAGAGGCCACCCACTAGACCCTATCCTAAATATTGATGAGTTCTATCTAAAAGCCATATGTCATGATGCCCGCGCAGATAGCCAGGCTCTCCCTTTATAACGCAAAGTCGCATTCAAAATGGCCGACCATTGGCTGAGTGGACAGGAGGGAGGGTGTGAAGATAATCCCTGGTGTCCAGGCCAGGCGTTATAGATGGGATTAGAGGTCCAGATGCCCCAAGCCCATGATAATCCCCACCCTTATCCTCTTCCACCCTCATCCCACACATATGGCCGTAATTGAAAAATGCCCCAATTAACTTGCCCGCTCTCAAATCTATTCCACAACATGTTGGGACCATATGTTTGAGGCGTCCCACTTTCCCTCTCGTGTTTATGGGTCATGCCACAATAGGAGGTATCTTTTTCTTATCTTCAAACTGATAGCAGCCAAGCAGGTCATAGGGGAGGCAGGAAAGTAGACTGCAATCATGGCACTTTCTCATCGATAAACAGGATGTTGGTCAACCTTGAACTGACTGGTTGGGAAATGTGGGGGATTTGAGTTATTATAGGTACTATAGGTTGGCTGCTCGAAGTTGCTGTTTAGTACTTTATTGTTTCCCTATAGGCTTCAATGAATGACTTGCAACCAACTGAGACATCTGAATAACACATATATCAAAATATCAGGAAATTTTCTATATCTGATGAGCAAGACAATTTTTCTGTCCCATATTATTCCCACTCACTTCCTTTTGGTACCATGGTACTAGTGACCCACCCTGCATGAAGTTCACCTGTCCTACTTTCCTCCAGGTACCATAGGTACACCCAGGTGGGCAGGGCTTCACACCTGGATGGTCGGCTCACTCAAGGATCCAATCTCCACGGGATCCACTCCAGCAGGGGCCCGGGAAACAGGGGCCAGCATGGGTTTCATTCAGTGATTCTCAATTTAGGGAGAGTGCAAACTTCTACTGCATTGAAAGTGTAGCAAATTAAAACCTGGGCCTCACCTAACTGAGTACTATTTGTACATGTATAAACTAAGGCGCTTCAACCTTTATGCAAAAAAAATCTTCCTTTTTCTAGGCTATGTATAGTGAATGAACCTAGTAATGTTTGTTGTCTGGACAGGCCTAAAAGAAAGGGATGTGTGCCCCCGAGCCGGGTGTACTATTCCTCTACTACTGCTGGTGCCAGTGGGAACTGTAGGGGAGCTGGGGGATCTGGCAGCACCAGGCACCCTGGGATGAATGGTTTGGTGCAGTTCGGGGTAGTTTGGGGAAAGGAGGTGGGAGTGAGTGGGAGGGGTGTGGGGTGTGGGCAGTAGCCCTGTGTGTGGGTGTTTATGCCTTCTTCCTAGCACCTGTATTATGTGTATTATGTGAGGCAACTGCAGACTTGTTCTGGGGTGCTGGGTACAAGGCCTCTACTGCGCAGGCGTCACTCTGTAGTGCCCCCCTATAGTGAGAAGAGGGGCATAAAATAAGGGCAACAACTCAAATATGATAGTCTTGAACCTCCTCTAATAAATAATGCAAAAACGGAATGGCCTCCAATGGCCTGCATAATTCCTGCCTGTATCTTTGCAAATAAAGGGAAGTTTAGTCTATACATTTAGAAGACCCCCACACATGATAAGTGTCTTGTAAGTTGTGTTTATACAATAATATCAACTCTTCCTACAATGTTTGGCAGTATAGATTGCCATCAGAGTAAACCATTGAGGAACTGTTGCTACTAGCAGACCCAGTTGACGCACCTTTGCATTGACACTACATGCATTGACACCAAGGGTGTATGTACAAGTACCAGCACCTAAATCTGCACCCCTGTATACCCCATGGGGGAGGCAGCAGATTTAGGTATTATACCCCTGGTCATACAGGACACTGTAAACACTAATAAACACAGGGGCGACACCACGCGTCAGACTAGGACACTAGACGGCTGTGACGTCATCTGCCGTCAAAATGGCCGTGTTGTATTTCCTGGAGGGGTGGGTGAGACACGAAGCCGACTCCTGAAGGAGGTCTGCCTGCCTCAGTGCCAAGTTCTAACCTATACCTGTGGACGTATGCCAATATGAGTGAAAACAGTCAGAGTCTATCCAAAATATTGTATCATCAGTGACGAGGTTATAGAGGCATTAACAAAGGGAGAGTTGAAACCTCCAGCAGCCCTTCTGTATTTATATTGTGGCTTAATGTTGATAGCAACATAGCCCTGGAGGAGCTTGAAACACTACACAGGGGTTGAAGTGTTTAAAATGAGTGGTGGCTTATACTCAAGGTGTCTGGGCTCTATGTTATATAGGTAATAAACATTGACTGTTATCCAATATAACATCTAACTGCCTGACTAAGGCTCAGACCAGGGAGCTCAAGCCAGTCAAACATTACTACACTGTAGTACCTACTTTCTGCACTATTATAAATGTCCCCATAATATATAGGTATAGCGATTGTTAAAAGATCTTCTTTGAAAAGTTACAGATCAAATTATTCTCCCTAATCCCCAGTCCCATTTTCAGGGTTTTAAGCACTATGTTCATGAGATGCAATGTATGAATATGTCATGTGACGTCGAGAGGATTGTAGAGCCGAGAGTACTTATACGTTGGTTATCACTGTTAGTTCACTGACAATCTCAAACATTTTCCAAACTTTCTATATTTCAAAATCACATCAGTCCTCTTAACATTAGCAATTGAAGTGATAAATACATGGAATAAATTCTATATATTCATTTACAGCTTTACCCTATGGGGTTAAATGACTATTGAAACACAATATAATAATAAGGGATGATAGCATTTTTACGAAGGTATATGATATGTGTAGTGAGGGGGCGCAGAAATACATGTAAAGGAAATCTCGGTGATAATTTCCCGCAATGAAAGTACACATCTATATATGGAGGATGGAAAACAGAAGGTATATAACTCGATGAAATGCAAATAGTCGGATCAAAAACGGACACAAATTACACAGGTTCATTACGGGCTTGTATAGCATTGACAAACGGGGATGGGCGCCATTTTTGGAGTAAAAAGCACCCATCTTATCTCACAAAAACTGCAACAAGAGTTTACATACCACAAGCAGGCAACAAACCCAACAAAAAAAGTCAACTAAATACTATGGAAACGGCAGACAACGCAAGCAATATGTGAATCACCCCGTTGGACACCCGGTGGGCAACCGGTGGAGGAGGGCAGAGCCGATGGTGGAGTACCCTACCGGAAGTTGTTAACATCATAGAGCACCGGAAGCGGGCCAATGCGCGTGCGCAGCGCACACCACACGTGACGTCACGAGCTTTAAGAGGTGGGTGGGTGGGTAATTTGTCCAGTCTCCACGGCTCAGTGAGTGTCTCACCACAGTGAGAAGTGTCATGGCTGCTGCCTGCACATACCCGCTTTGGATGTTGTGAGGTTCAGGTTTTGTCCACCAGGGGGTCAAGGGGCCCTCACCGTCTGGCGGGAAGGTAACAAAAGAACAGAGAGACACTTGTCAAAAGGAGTCACTCCCAAGTACTGTATACGCAACACTTAGATATCATATTGGACAGGAAATTTCATATTTTATTATGTCTTTTTTCTCTCTCAAGAAAACTGCGCGCAGCTGCTGTACACATACACAACATTTTACCAATGTATCTGATTCTGTTCAATAACTAGGCGTACACGCAACATCTGTCTATTACTTATTTGTATTGTTTGTATTGTAAATTCATTTAGAAATTTGGAAAATAACCCTGCAGTTTATGTGGAAATATCTCCATGGTAATATTGTATGTAAATATCACACACGGCAAAGGTGTCTATAGGGGATAGTATAATCACTGCAAATTAGGTAACTTTGATACTAATAGGTGGCACTATCTCTGATCTCAAGTCTTTGATGACGTCACTGGAATTAGGTCACGTGGTCGGCATGCTTACGTGCTGGCCTCTTCTGGTTGGTAAGGGTGTAAGAGGGTGGATGAGTGAGGGAACTATAGGGGGGCAGGGCAATAGTCCTTCATATAATTCTCAATGGTGTCAGCTGGGCATAGCCTCCAATCCGTTCTGTGTATAGGGGTGGGGCGGTGGTGTGGACAATAGCTACTTGCATGAGTGACTGAACACTTATGGAGCAAAGGGTTCAAAGGAGCTAGACTGTATGAAGGGTGAATAAAGTTATCTATATAGCCTAGTCTGTAGTTATACTTAAGGGGGACTAGAAGGAGGGGTATATACTAGACACTAGAGTACAAAGGGGATTAAGGTATATTTTATCCACCACCGTCATAATTTAAATTTTGATAGATCGAGCATGGTTTTATGAACTCAATGGCCATGAGAACCATATTCTGTAAATAATCTATGAAAAGCTGTGGATTGATTTGTGATTCTGAACATTGATTTGTCTAATTGACACGGGCTACAGCCGACCATATAACCAGTGACCCTCCCTTATAAGTAATCAGGCTAATGAAAAGCACACATCCGTCCGCCACAATGGGACCCATGGAACGCTACCTTATTTGGCAATAGGCTGTTCCCTTGTGTGATGGCCACATTAAGGGTAAAGAGCAGGTACACTCTCAGACTCAGCAGTCAAAGTTGTCCCATTTAGCCATGGCAAGGAGGTATTGACTTTTGATTTGCAGATGCATTGGCGTCTACATGTCATTGTGTATCAGTTAGCAGAGTTGCCCCACACTCACCCACCTACATGTACAAACCCAGCAAATTAGCACTAACTTGCCCCCGGCTTGCCCCTCATCCGATTGGGTGAGTCCAAACTGGGCGCAGGTTGACACTAATTTGCTGGGCAAAACTACAAACCAGGGGGCATTATTTTGTGTAATGTAGAATATTTGTATTTAAAGAAATGATATATAGATGAGATATCATGTGTGTGTCTTTTTGTTGGGAATGGGAAGACGAGTTGGAGAGGAGGAGATAAACAGCACAGGACAACAAGTCGGACAATCCAAAGACAAGACTCGACTTACCCATACTGGCCGGGCACTAGACCAGGGTAGGCTCCTTTCAATGCGAGTGGCAGTCCTGCAATAGATAAGAATAAAAATATACATTAAATGACATAAATAACTACTTTAAAAAGCCAATAGAGCAACAGGAAGCAATTTGTACATTGCCTATAACGCGTCTAAAGTTAATGGTGGAATATGGCAATCAGAAAAGGAGGATTGAGTATACCCTCCCCTCTCCCTTTATCTAAAATTAATTATTTGGATGATGTAGAAATCGGTTAAACATTGGTGGGGGAGGGGAACCATGGACAAAGAGGGCTAAAAGAATTAGCAATAATAAAAGTCAGAATTGACCATTTACAGGGAATGCGGTTAGATTGTTGATACCTGATATAGGCGGAGACATGCGGCATTAACAGGCCCTGGATCTGACCGCAGAGATGTTTTGTGTTGGCACCATTGGACAAAGTCCAGATTCCTATGTGGCTATACTTATAGCATAGCTACATACCTGTACCTAATAGAAGTACTATGTTCTACAACGTGTAGCCCACTAGTAATATCCTCTCTACACATAACAAAAGGCGTGTAATGCCTATATGAGAAGTGAAAAGCCAAGTTCTTCTTCTAAATCAGTATGGATTGGGGGAATTTAATAACTAATCCTATACGACCTTCTCATTGCTACATCCAACGCAAAGCCTCCAATGGAAAGCATATTGAAAGCGTAATATTGCTTATGAAATAGAAATAGATATACTCCCTGTATCTTATAATCTACTCCCTGAAGCTGATATATAAAACATCCTTAGAACTATCGAATTGCATTAGTTTTTCTCACTCCACCTTTTGATTAAACTATAACTCAAAACCTCCGGAGCTTCTACCAGAAACACCTGGATATCACGCCCTGGAGTCCAGTAAATGTGTCTGTTGAGTGAGTCCTAGTAACCTACATAGACACCTCACACCCCTTACTTAGTTATGGCCCCATGTCTCACCCAATAAGCCAGAACCCGCCCTAATCCAACAAGGCACCCTTCTCTGCAGCGAAGGTAACCATAGCAACCCAGCGCCGCCATCTTTAAAGTGGAGGTGTAACACCGGAAACGGAAATGTCTTTGTAGTGTGTGAACCTGGCGGCAGATGGCGTCTGGTAACCCTAGCAACGTTGTGACGTCACAATTATGGGTATACCAGAAGTCACACTTATCAAAACGCCATTTGTAAAGCCACTGGTGACGTCACAGTAGTCACACTTAACAAAAGACTTGTATCGCCACTAATGACGCCACAGTAGTTAACTATAGGTTGTATCGATTATATTACCAGGTGTAGGCCTAATCACTGCTTTGGTGCCATTTAGGTATACGGATGGATAATGTGTGTACAAATATGTTTATTACAAAGATCAGTTTGACTCTACCCTTCACCAGTGGTAAGATGTACATCAGTGTGCAAGGTAGGGATGTTGCCTGCAGAGATGGCTTCTGAAAACCAACTCACCCCTCTAAACTGGGTTGGTGCCTAGCCATTAGATTATTATGACATCAGTCAGTGGCGGTGATAACATTATAACCAGGCTAGATAGAGCTCTACCCTAAATCCTACCTTTATAAATCACGTAATACCCCCGCCTCCCCACCCTATACCCATACTATTCTCACACCCTAAACCTCTTCTGTAGATGAGGCATTGAGGCCAATTATAATGAAACATATTTTAATCAAATAAATGACGTCATGGGAACATGAGATCAGACTCACTGTCGAAAGCATCAGCATTAACGAGATCATGTACTACCTCAAAATCAGTAACGTCATTTGTGAACGTTCCCCTGATACCCTGATTGTAAGAGCCGGTAGCCACAGGGTGGGATAGGGCAGCTAGGTGTAGTCCATGAGCTCACCGATGCTGAACTAGCCATCTGGCACCCTCACTGGTCAATAGGCCTTACCTCACACCTCCAGGTAGCTACTGACCAGGTGCATATATTATATAGGGATGTATTCGGCCGAAGGAAGCCTCACTCTGAGGGCAACTTAGGCCCCTATATGTGAGATGGTCTGCAAAAAGCAAAAAGGGCCTTAGTGCACCCTGCAATAAGGTCCCTTTTCGCAGATTCTGTCACATTATATTTTTCATGTGAACAATACAGGACCATTTTAGCTCTTTCCCTAAAATTAAAATTTAACAATGTTCAGAGAGATACATGTTAAACTATGACTGAATTATATATCCATCACTCTGGCTATCACATAGATGCATGTCCTCCGAGGGGACAAGATGGCGGCATTCTTAGGGAAACCAGTTATACTTAAGTAGGATATATGGGGGTGCTTGTAGGGTGAAGGGTGGGGTGTATTTGGGGCAGCATGGAGCAGCAACATCCACTTGAGACACTCCTCCATGGTGTGGGGCCTCCTCCAGGGCAGGTAATCTCATCGTGTTTACCTGTGCTGGGGTATTAAGGCCCCCTATAACCCTTTAACCCTTTAAGGATTGATGTGGCTAAGAGGTGACATTGGTCGGCACCAATGCAGCCCCGGCGAGTAACTCACCCATGCTGCATTGGTGCAAAAACCCCATGCCTAGAGCCTATAATGTGTCATACATTATACATTCATGGGTCACCACACAAACTCCCAGTTCAATTACGTGAACTATAGATTAACCCTAGAGGAGGGCTTTAACGGTTTGGTTTACCATTGTGAGACCCCAGCCACGACTCAAAATAAAAAATGTTAAGTGCCACAAAAAGCCAAAGGCTTTACGGAAAATACTCAACCTGCTGACGTTAATAGTGAGTGACCCGTATGTTGACCCATGTCCCCGCTAGGAGTCTCTGTAGGTAGACGTTACGTCTTAGTGGTGCTAATGGCCGCTAGGAGGCAGTATTGTCGCAGGTGGGCCAGGTTAAGCCTGTATCAGGGCCTTTGTTATTCCACCCATTGTGTCCACGGAGGGCCTGGTCCATACTGCCGATATTATAGGGGTTGGGTACGTTCAAAAATGACCAAACCTGGCTACCCTTCCTCTCTAATAATATATCTCCCCCCCCCTGCATTACCGAATCCCCTAGGTCACGCATCAATGCGTTGTTTTCAGCATTGCATTCCACCTCAGACATTCCATAGTAATAACATAGTAGACTTTTATAAATAAACCGGTGCCTAGAGATATCATGGATAACAATCGTGGACGTTGATTCTATCTGTTAAGGGGACGGCTATCATGCAGAAGGAAACATGACATTTGCATGATGGGAGCCCCCCCCCCCCTTCCCCCACCCAAGTTCTTCAATCAATGAATATCTCAGTCTTTAGTCAATAAGGTAGCCTTTAGTCTAGACACATAATTAATCAAAGATCAAAGCTAGCCCGATTTGACTGGTCCATCTTCTAGAAAAAAGGATATTAACCTATTTTCAAATGATATTTCAACCTTCCATTTTAAACTCATCTTACACATGGGTAATATAGTATAATGACTTTACAAGTACTAGTTTTCAAGTTGGACCGAGATAACATAGACTTCCGTGTCACTGATAACAACCCCCCCCCCCAACACACACAGATAATCTTTGAAGTCCAGAACTTAGTCAATAGCGACAAATTTAGTAAGTCATTTCGCTCCCTATACGACCAACCTTGATAAATTAATAATATCAGGTATGGTCATTGGTGACTGACTCACCTTAGTCCTTCCATTCCTATGAATATTAGGCCTCAGTACTAGTCTCAGTCACATATTCTTTTGCCTTAATAATTTTTGAATATCATTTCCTCATTCTGACCAATATCCCTAAAACTAACCTGGGATAGCCCCTACAGACTATAAGGCCCAGAGCATTTAGCTTATCAGTGTACCGACCAGACAAGGTGCAGCTATAATCTAGGCCTTCAGACCACAGGGGGAGGTCTTCTTGGTGACTAGTAGACACACATGAAGATAAACAGAAATTCAACATTTCAAAAAGTTGTGAGAGATATCACAGCTCAATGAGGGAGATAAGAGGGTCAAGAGCTAACAGTCCCGGACAACGTGACCGACACGTAGTTCTTACATACCCCAGTGAACCTCTTTTATGACTCCTGGTTGTTTTATTTGGTTTTGATTGTTGGTTTTATATGTATGTACATTCTACAGCACAGTCATATAGTTTAGACTGGATGGCTTCAGCCCCTCAATGTACTATATAGATATATCCTCAATCTACATGACTATTGTCCTGTTATAGGGATCGTTTACAAATGACGTCGCATGATTTAGGACCCCCCCCCCCCCGTCACTATTGGCCTGCACAAATGTGTGGCCTATGTCATGTTCTGACATATTTACCCCCCCCCCCCCCCCCCCAGAAAAAAAAAAAATAAAATAAAATAAAACATTTATAATTTATAAAAACCTAACCGGTGACGTCATTTGTGTACGTTCACTTCCATTTCTCTGATACAGGATAGAATCCATCCGGCCTGATGGATTATATGCTTCTTTATCACTTACTCTACTTCCCATTTCAGGAATCCCTCAACTTGGCATCTCTAGAACATAACAGGACCAGCTCATTGCTAGGTTATTAGAATAGAACTGACACATATAGAAGTAAAGTAAGGAGTGCTGAAGTCTCAGTCTAGTCAGTGAATCATGCCTAGACCTGGGCTTTATAAGATTTACACAGTGAGTCAGAATCACGTGTCAGATTGCATCCATGTTTCCAAATTGTTAGAGACCCCCCCCCCCCCCCCACAAACACACACAACCTATACCTGACCAATTCTCCTCAGCTATAAATAGTATCAATAACAATGGCGTCAGTAGTGGGGGGAGGGGCTTCAACAAGTGTTGAGTAGTTTGATAATCAATGACTGTCAAATTGGTGTACCTGTACACCATGTTTGACACATATTTTATCTTATCAAAAGCTGTTAAGGGCTGTATGTTATGATAGATTGGTGGTATATAGATCTAGATCTATTATAGATATACACCTACAAGTGCCATTATCAAGATGGATCTATGAATTCTCCCCTCGACATATCAAGTAATGTCCTGTTCTATTTGGATGATTAGTACCAGATATGTCATCATTTAGGACAGAAATATAATAATTACCAATCATAGGTAATGTTCACAGTGTAGGACAGCCCCAAATAATAAACCATCATAGGTACCCCATGGCCCCTAATAGCCCCTCAAAAAATATATCACTTCTGTATCCCCTGAATAAATATGTAATTTTATTCTTATAGTGAGTCCTTTTCGTTAGCATATAACAAAATCAAAAATGGGGATTTCAGAATACAGCATATGTATATGCTCATAGCGAGTAACTACATAGAGGAATATGGTACACTATTCAGTGTAGTGCACACAAACTGATGACGTCATCAGCCATAAAGGTCAAGCCAGAAGCTATAAAGGTCAACACCCACACTTTACCATGTTCTGACACGAGTTGTCAAAATGGTCATGACAGCCCAAGGATACAGAGGGAAATAAAAACATTCCCAGCAGCTAATATGAGCTTCAACTGGGTATATGAGGTAGAGTAGGACAGATCTGGTTAGAATTTAGACTAAGCCAAATGCATGTGTCGAGTGGGTGGTAGCTTAACCCCACAGGTTAAATCCTATCTAAAGGAGGGCCCGATAGAATCACGTGACTATCAAATGTAACCTATGCTCGTTTGGTGAAAATGATAGCAAAGATAATTCCTGTGGGGTTACTAGGAACAAGGGATCTAGATCTAAAAACATATAAATATAAACTTTATTCATAAAATATAAAATCCTTTGGAGGGATTGCGCACGAGCACTTCACCCATTATAAATTACCACAGAGTGCTGTAATTTGCAATGCCTTTTTGTCGCCGTTATGCAAGAATGCAACCCTGGCGAGTCTCAAGGCGAAAGTAATCAATCTAAAAGAACACTTGAAATGTTCAAATTGATGCCCTTGAATAACGGTCCTCTATAGTTAACTACAGGTCTTCACGACAAAAAATAAATAAAAAAACGTCCATCCCCGGGGTCTATCCACGGTTAAAAGAAGTACAATGTTGTGGGTACACAGAGAAAAGAAACAGCGTCAAAAGGGAGTCCAGGTTGCCTCCAGAATGACTCCCCTCTACCCAGGTCGCCTAAGGGAGACTAGGTGACTCTCTGGCTGACTTACTAAGTTAGGGGAGTCACCTGGGGGAGTCATATAGCTCTCTGGGTCATATGACTCTCCCATTCTAGAGGCAGCCCGGACTCCAGTTTGACGCTGTTTCTTCTCTCTGTGTAGTGGGAGGGGAGTTGAGTCACTGGGTGAGCTACTCACCTGTTTGGATGCCGCGTGGCTTGGCGCCCAGGTAGGCCAAGTTGACGTTCGCCTTCCTGCCGTCTATCACGGGGTTGGGCTCCTTGCACGCCCGCTCGGCGGCACCCCGGTCTGCCATTGTCACCTGCAAGTACAGAAATTAGGAGAACATTAAGAGAAATTGTCAAAAATTAAGAGAAATGGTCAATAATTAAGGAGAAATTGTCAAAAATTAAGAAAAATTGTCAAAAAATATACAAGTTTACTCTACTGAATCAACTTCCATCTATGCTATTATATGTCTTTTGGGAAAGGTCTAAAAAATTATTTTCTTGTTCGCTTATCTGCTCAAAGATGACACTCCTTTGCCCGGCTCTTATCTGGATATCAGACTAATTGGGGGTTGGGGGAGGCGTTAATTAATGGGTGAAACACTGAAAATCCATAGGTTGAAAGGGTTAGTCAGTACAGACTAAACCAGGTTGGTCATATGAGTGTTAGTCACAATGGCAAAGTTATATTCAAAAATGACCAAGGGGTCAGTCAGTAGTGGCTAACCTAGGTCCATCATTGGTGTGTTGTATTTGTATACCACTAGTTGGGGCCACCTGTGATGACCACTCAGTGGCTCCCCCTGGAACTAAAAAGACTTAGGTGGGTTGGTCAGTACTGACCAACCTGACAATAATAACTAATCTAGGTTGGTCGTATAGGGAGCCAAAAAATGACTAACTAGGTTAGGCACTAGTGACTGAGAGGTTGGGCGTATAGGGAGCCTAGGAATTTCAGTGAACTAGGGCAAGTTGTACAATTTTGAATAATACATGACCAACTTTCACTTCCACCACGTTTAGGGTAGGTCAAATCAATGTTTGCATGTGCTTGTACGTTGTATGCTTACTTTAGGCAATATGTGTATATAATATACTGTGTGTGCATTTCCCAGATACTTGAGGTTCAAATTATCTTTTGAGAAAAGCTCTTAAAAAACTGGTCTCGCTCCCTTATCTCCTCAAAGATAACACTCCTGTGTCTACCCTAGGTCACTGTGCTCCCTTATCAGTCTAGGCACATCACCGTGACTCATGGGTGATTTATGGATACAGATAAAAGTATCTTTAAAACATTGGAGAAAAAAGATAACCGTTTGAAACTAGCAGTCCCTGGAGTCTCTCTACCTCTGGTACCTACTGTAGAAAAAAACAGGGAGGGGGGGGGGGGGCTCACTTGCGCTATTTTATGTCAATGATGACCCAGCAATTTCAACACCATACCCCTCGAGGCAGGATGGTGACTTTCCTGACAAAAATAATTAAATATTTACGTCAGAGTCAGCACCGCTGTGCTCAGAATTGCTTCTTATGACCATAACATCAGAACCGGGTAGTATTCTTCTCATATGATAAATTTCATCAAATTATTATAATTGTTCCATGTCCGGCTCGTGCGTTTATTCAGATGTGTATGGTCGGTGTGGACAGAGGTCGTGTCACTGAATTTAGGACAACATGATGTCCCAATTGATATTGACATATCTCTCTGCATATACCATGTACATATACCTGGTTTCATGTACATATACCTGGTTTTACACATTGAAAAATTCAATCTAGAAACAGCTGGTGAGCTATCCAGCCTCCATCTCTGTTTTTTTCATAAGAACTTTTTTTTCTATTTCATTCATAATTCTACCATTAAAAGGCAAACAGCACTCTGGACATGTGTGTGATGGTATCATTGCCCACTGCACCCAGTAGTTCCACTACCGTGACGATTTAATTTGCCTGGAGTCGATATTCGTTAATACTGACTACCCTAGTCCATACACCTAATTAGGTTCGACCAGCATGTGTGTGTGTGTGTGGGGGGGGGGGGGGGGGGTTACGACCACCCACCCGCAACTCAATTATTACTGGCAGTATTTAATTGTATTGGTGGTCGGCCCAGGCCAGGGAGGCGAAAAGGGGGGGGGGGGGGCTGAGTGAGTGTGGCAGAGAAGGGATGGCGGGGAGGGTTCCGTGGATGGATGGATGGATGGATGATTGTTGAATGGATGGATGGCTAGGAGGACGAGGGGGATGTACGGTGGCACCATGTCGACTCTATAGGGTTGATACACCCCCAAAGGTCATGCATCATAAAGTACTATCTGACCCTCAAAGGGTTAAAAGTAGAAAAGTTAAAATATGATGATACTTCCATATTAAACACAGTGATATTGAGCTATTCATACTGGCTCTATTATCAGATGAAATATAATCAAGTATAAGACAACGACTTGATCATATCTGTTTGTCACTAGCCTGCATCCTATCATTCCAGCATCAACCTATATAATTATATCCAGATAAGGTGGATAAGTTGAGTTGTTGTATTTACTCTACACTATCTATTCTTCTATGGGACTGAATGTCCGTTGTTTCTGTTGATTGAGTATACCAGCATGGTTAGCACAACACAATTATCTAAAACTGTCAGACGCGTGGAAATAGTGGGAATAGGCCCTTCCATGTCCTTTGTTATAATGTTATACAATGTGTAGATGCTAGGAAAGCTCAAATTCATTCATACATACCCCACCAAGATTGAGTATTATTCAAGTCAAAGTAGCCTTGCTCAAGTGTAAAGTGTGATGGAAATGATAAACTTTTATTTTCTTTGGACGAGCCCTGTGATGTACCCATAACATCGGTAGCTGGGTTCAGAGGTAAGAAGCCATGGGTAACTTATTATAAAGTCCCCAACATGTATCAACCCAAAGCACTTAAAATAACCCATTCTATAGCTCCCTGACACATGTACTAATCCCTTATTGACCACCCTTAAACACAGGAACATGGGTTGCACTATATAGCCCCACACAACCCCCCACAAGAACATAACAGGTGAATGTCAGGTCGATGCGGCCTGAACAAATTGGTTCCAGCCAGTCCACAAGCAAAGCCTGTGTCCGCACACAAGTAAAGCATCCTTAAGCCGCACCTGGGGGTGTGAAGGGAGTGTGGGGGAGCTGGGGATTAGTTTTCTGGTGAAGGTGGAAGGTTTGATTACATCCTGTAGGTCTACAATACTGAGCAGTTATTGATTAACGCTCACTGACTGCTACTGTCTGCTGGGGGCTATAGTGTATCCATAATGTACTGTTACTGCCTGCTGGGGACTATAGTGTATCCAGTATCAGTTGGTACTGCCTGCTGGGGGCTATAGTGTATCCAGCATGCACTGTTACTGCCTGCTGGGGCCTATAGTGTATCCAGCATCAGTTGGTGCTGCTACTGCCTGCTGGGGGCTATAGTGTATCCAGCATGTGCTGTTACTGCCTGCTGGGGACTATAGTGTATCCAGCATCAGTTGGTGCTGTTACTGCCTGCTGGGGGCTATAGTGTATCCAACATCAGTTGGTGCTGTTACTGCCTGCTGGGGGCTATAGTGTATCCAGCATGTGCTGTTACTGCCTGCTGGGGACTATAGTGTATCCAGCATCACTTGGTGCTGTTACTGCCTGCTGGGGGCTATAGTGTATCCAGCATCAGCATGTGCTGTTACTGCCTGCTGGGGGCTATAGTGTATCCAACATCAGTTGGTGCTGTTACTGCCTGCTGGGGGCTATAGTGTATCCAGCATCAGTTGGTACTGCCTGCCGGGAGCTATAGTGTATCCAGCATCACTTGGTGCTATTACTGCCTGCCGGGGGCTATAGTGTATCCGGCATCAGTTGGTGCTGCTACTGCCTGCTGGGGACTATAGTGTATCCAGCATCAGTTGGTGCTGTTACTGCCTGCCTGGGGCTATAGTGCATCCAGCATCAGTTGGTGCTATTACTGCCTGCTGGGGGCTATAGTGTATCCGGCATCAGTTGGTGCTGTTACTGCCTGCTGGGGGCTATAGTGTATCCGGCATCAGTTGGTGCTGTTACTGCCTGCTGGGGGCTATAGTGCATCCAGCATCAGTTGGTGCTGTTACTGCCTGCTGGGGGCTATAGTGTATCCAGCATCAGTTGGTACTGCCTGCTGGGGCCTATAGTGTATCCAAAAGTATTTTGTGCTTGTTTTATTCTGACTGGGCAGCGCCATTGTGTGCCCAGAATGAGCTGCTCATTGGTGTTAATGGTGTTTTATGGGAGAAATACATTGTACTATAGAGGAGGGCAAATACAATGGGATTTCAGGCAGTGCTAAAAAACACATCAACATTGTCCATTGGGCAGGTCTCTGACAGTGTGTGTATATAACAAATGGATACAAAGTTACAATTAAGGATCCAAAAGCATGTTGCCCAAGTATATAGGGCGGCTCCTGTTGGTGACTAAGGTAGGAGAATGTAACACGTCAATAGGATCCCATGTGTACATGTCAGTAACAGCTTTATTTACCAACCTAGCAGAGGCCATATTAAAACGATTCATAGCAGAGCATTTGGTCATGTCATGGAAGTCGCCATTTTGTCCCCCTGAAGACCTTACTGTTCCTGTAGGATATTAGGAATAGCGTGCTAGCCTGAAAGAACTAACAGATACATGCAATATGCCATATCCAAGATAAGTATGTCATATCCATGATATATGCCATATGAAAGATAAGTATGTCCTATCCATGATATATGCCATATCCATCTTGGTTCCTGCTACATTTATAATGTCGCTGTAAGCAACCTGTTAGGCCCCTATAGAAATCTGATTCCACCTACCAATGCAAACTCCATTAGTCCCTATGTGTACTTATGGTAGCTGCTGAAACCCAATCCATTCCATATTGGAAAATGATACAAATACTTCATAGATGTCACAAGATGGTTATATGTGGCTTGAGCAGCATTTGGAACCAGCCTAGTGCCACATTCCCTTGTTGTCAGGTTGATTCCCTTTTAAAATTCCCTTTAAAAAAGAAGTAGTTAATACTAGTGTTTAAAATACTATTGAATGAATTTAAAGTAGCACTGAATCTACGACCTAACCCTGCCTACCGGTACTTTTGCACGGAGATGACGTCGCAGATTCAGAGCTCCTCTAAAAGCTTGCTATTTTCTAGGTGATTCTCTCATTCACATTATCATCATAACCCCCTTCATTTACATTATTTATTAGTACATGTATCGCCCTTCTTCCCTCAACCCAGAAGCATATACATTGTATTATATCCTCTACTGCATTGCCCAGTGAACTTACCCCTACAATCCACACACCGACTTGGCATGCAGGCACAGGATACACCCTAGATTACCGGTAGCAGTGCATAACCATCCCCCAAGTACAAGAGGTTGATTATTTACCCAGGAGAGCGTTAACCCTTTAAGGCCCTCATAGTGCATTAAGCACGCGTTATTCCCTTGGTCGTCAGGATACAAGCATGCATCCCTGGCCAGTCCAGAGAAAATGCATCATGCCGACGATGTGAGGTTGATACGCTCCTGTATATAGGGTATGCGCGTGGTCCACTCACCAGGGCTGTATTCATCCTCATGAAGACAAGGGAGCATTAGAGCACTCAGCTGCCTATAAAGGGTTACAAATGTATTAAGGGTGCCGAGGGACTGCTCGCCTGTCCCATGGCATGCGGCCCCGGCCTCCCCGAGCCCCTGAGCCGTGAGATGAGCAGTTGGGACGTGCTCAGACCGCAGCAGGGGTAGTCTGTGGTCGGCCGTGAGCAGCTCGTGCCCACCTGGATTTACCTGCACGCGATTCGGCCTGCTTTCTGGCCCAGGCCCGTAACTAGGGGGGGTTCGTCATTTCGAACGAACCACCCCACCACCCTGAAGCAGGAAAAGTGTTCCACCCTAGCTGAGTGGCAAGAGGACATAATTGCCAACCTCTCATTTTTTACGGCTTGTCGATCGGAAAATTATTAAGGATTCTAGAGAGAAAACTATGAAGGATTGATTAAATACGTGAAACTCCGCTTTCTCTTTAAATATATACCACAAAGTTCGACCTCCTATTTGAAAAGTCCCATTCTACCATTGAAATAATCGTGTCAAGTTCCACCATATCAAAAAACGAACCATCCCGCGAAGAGGTCTAGTTACGGGCCTGTGGCCGCACCCCCCCCCCCCACCCTCCCACCCACACCATCACTACATACCCCCCCCCCCCCCACATGCACACCACGGCCAGGCCACACACAGACATCAGCATCAGACAAGGGGGGATGGGAGGGGATCATCGGCGGGGGTTTGGGTTTGGCAAGACTCGGCAAAAAAAGGTAGGTACTAAAAAAGAAAGTGATGTGTGGTGGCTTGGCTGCATTGCAAGTCCCTGGGTATTTTTCCTGTTTGATATACTTGCTCAGAATGTTTACATGCAATTAGGAAGTGATACAAACATGTATGTATACACTGCCATGTATGCCTAATAGTATTGGTTCAATACTGTAACACAAGATATATCCATTAATACCAAATCCTTGTGGACTTATATTATGGCATGGAAGGGCTGATTTTGTTGGCATGCAGTGTGACCTAGATATCAGGAGGGAGATCTCACTCCCAAATGGCCGCTGAACTGACCAACACTCACTCTCCTGTCCTATCTCCTGAACTCCTCCTCCCTGGTGATGGCCAAACCTCTGTTTGGAGGGTGTGTCTTACCTATCGGCCCCTCCCACCCTTCCCAGGAGACCCTACCTTCGCGTGCGGAACAGGAAATCAGAACAGCTTGCTTGATAAATATTAGATTTGATCCTGGTTGGTCCAGGGCCTTTTTTATTTGAGTTGTTTTAAATTTCTCTGGCCGAGCTGCGTTCACACTTGGTGCGTGTTCGTGCTCTATTCTGGACTAGTATCAATAGTTGGCACTAATGGGGTTATTTAAACAATAAAAGGGACATAATACAATCATTTTAACATTATAGCTTACACTAATCTCTCCAAAGCATAAACAGTGTGTTCTTGGTATATTTATTGTTTGTGGCTGTGTCTCACGACCTTGGGCCAATGTTTTTGTCTCTGACTGGGTGCCAGCTCTGACCGGGTGCCAGCTCTGACCGGGTGCCAGCTCTGACCGGCCTGAATAAAAACAGGTTATTTAGGGCAAATGATGATAAAAATGGGCAACTAATGACTAGTTTAAAGAGTTATAACATCCATTAACCTTTTCAGCCAAATTCTATCTCCATCTGCCCTAAATAACTTATTTTTATTCAGGCCGGTCAGAGCTGGCACCCGGTCAGAACTGGCACCCGGTCAGAGCTGGCACCCGGTCAGAGACAAAAACATTGGCCCAAGGTCGTGAGACACAGCCTTGTAATTTTACCTCTTTGATTTCCAAGTTCATATATTTTCAGATACATGTTTTCACACTTAGTATCAGTGACCTACTGTAATAGACATAGTACTAGGTTATTGGTTTCATATCACGACATAACCCCCCCCCCCCATATAACAGCTGCCAGCTTCCCAGACCAAATTCTAACCTCATTTACTCAACCCTATACCTTTAGTCAACACAGATATGACGTCACAATAACCCGCCATCCACAATGCAACACTTCACCCCTGTCCACGTGCCGCCTACGCTGGGCTGCTGTGCGCCGCTGCGCTCCATAGATCACAGGGTTAGAGCATGCCACAGTGAACCAGGGGTCTGGCCATCTCTATAACAAGGGTATACTCATAAGGTAATAAGGGTTCGACTTCAACGCCATGGTGGACGTAGCAGCGGCAAGAAGGGGTGCTTACAACATATATCTATAGTATGCATACCGACGCCTCTCAGAAGATAATTTCCAGTGATCAGCAACGTTTCAGGGGGACAAGATGGCGTCCCCCTAGGACGACTGGCGACAGTGGTATATCTTTCAGATCACGGGTGTGTCATTATTGAGGACTTAACCCTTTAATGTGAGAGTGGCCCTTTAATCCCCTTACAATAGCCCCCTTCATACCGCTAGTGTTGAGGCCCGCCATATGGTGTCACTGTCACGGACATCACGCAACGCATAACGGACAATACACACGCAACGGCGGCACTTGACACGGACACTGACAGCTGTGAACGAGGGTTTGACATCAATTGACAGCTATATACTTTCCCTTTGATTTACAGAAGTACAAATTTCTGTTCATTAGTTTTGTCTGTAATTTCAATAACTCTGACCAATGGGCCTTTGTCGGATACCATGCATTGCTCTGACTGAGTGCCTTAGAAAACAGAGGCACGTTATATCGTTGTTATAGGTAAATAGATAGCTGTTGTTTGTTTTGCTTAATCTGATGATTCTAATAAAAAGCTGTGAACGTTTTCTTATTCTTTACTCCCGTCTTCACTGTAGGACAGTTTAAGACCACAGGGTCCAAAATCGTTTTAAATGTCTGACAATTAAAAGGTACAACCAAAGCTCACTCCCTCAAACATTTATTACCTCGAACCCCTCATTTCCCCGGACAGAAATCCAGCAACTGGCCTTATATGTTCCATTATATTTGGACCTACTGAATCACAATTACCTAAAAAATTAAATCTTAATGTGTTTAACGTGAGATATGGGCAAATTGCGGTGATATTGTCTCTAACCCATTGACCCATTCTACAGCCAAGCCTTCTGGGTGGTTTAATCTTGGGGACAATATTGAAATAAAGTTGACCCCTTCCCTATGTGCCTACTGGCCCCCATTAACTCATTGAAGGCAGCATGGTGCTTTAAGGTGCTGTGTTCCTCATCGCCATGATGTATGAATGCATCCCTAGTGAGTCTACTCTCCAGAGCTGCATTCATGCATCATGGCATCCCTTCGGGTGTGGATCTACCCCATTGGACCCACATGATGCTTCAATATGCCCCTGGAGAGTTACTCACCAGGGCTACAATCATCAATCATGTGCACCACAAATGGCATTATGTATAAAGCCAATATGCTACCCTTAGAGGGTTAACCTGCCAAAATCTAACTTGTAAGGGGAACAGTTTGCAGCTAGTCTGTGGGCTTGTTTGACTAGTGTGTAAGAATACAAACACGGGTTGTGTCATTGTCTACCCAAGGACCACACAGTCTGCCCCCACTAATTTGAGACCTAGACTGACCCCCTATTATAACACTGCTTTAGTCAACATATCGTGTTCTAAACTATTTTAATGGGTTATTCCACCCGTAAGACGCCATCTTGTCCCCTGATAAACATTTAATAGACTTTAATGAGATTATTTCTAACATTTCCATAGTGTCAGGTGGGGTGAGGTACATTGTACATGAGTGTGTTGGGGTTGGGGAAGATTACAGTTATATTTCAGTTCCTATCCAAATCCACTGCTATAGTGTGGCGCTATGGTCATCATGCTACATCCCTATATCCATGTCAGGGGATCGGTATACAGGCTGAGCTGTATGACTTTATAACACTATAGACTGGTATAGACTAGAGACATAGCAGCCCAGCCCCCGCACTCCCATATAGAAATGACATCATGCTCGTTCCCTCCCCTCAAATTTACCCCCTTCTCCACGGACCTTGAGACAGAAACTGACCCCTTTTTGTGGAAAAACACGGACATTTCATGGTAAAAATACTCCCTTTTTTCTACAAAAGTCTGACATACTTTTCAGCAACCCCCTTTTTCTGAAATTTCAAAAACTTCTCCTCCCTCTGCAGTTGTACATTTCCATTGGGTGTTGACTTTAGACCACACATAGGTGTTCAGTCTATAAAATAGACCCTTTTTGATACATCTGAGAACATAGCCTCTAAATATACCCCTTTCCTCTTTAAAACAAGAAGTTATCTTGGGAAAAATACCCCTTTTTCTTGATTTCGGGGACATTGGAAGAGGATGAAATAAACACCCTTATTTCTCGTTTTTGGGAACGAGCATAGGTGTCACTTCTGTCTGAGAATGCAGGGGCCGGGCATAGCAGTGCAAGCTTTCCAGAACCTACAGGGACTGGAAGCAATGGAAGGGACTAGGTGCTCTCCAAGTAAGAAAAGAACCAATATTAGCAACAAGAAAGGCCATACCGTGTATGTGATAACATAGAAATGATTAAGTTGCATACTGGGTCAATCACAAGAAAGGTTCCTCCTATATTGAAATGGTTGAAATTATGTCCCAAAATATGTGTAACTACATGTAAATCAAATGGAAGACCCTGGGAATTCCTTAGCCTGCTTATGCTATCATTTATTATAAAGTGCTCAGATAGATATAAAAATGAAAATGTGAGATAGCTCTGTACAAAGCATACCTTGGTAAGCAACCAGGTAGAATAGTCAGGTCGTGCAGCATGGGGGCATACCTCGTCTTATTACTCCATTACCTGAGGGTAAACCATTTACCCACTGATATATTCTTACACATTTAGATAAGATGTATTGATGCAACATATATATTGCATTTTAGCTGTGGTAGCTTGGTATAAATAAAATGGGAATTAATATTGGGGAGATTTTAAATTGGAATTTTTGTTTGTGATCAAAACGTTATTTCTCTCAGATTTATGATTGAAGTAGGGACATTAGAACTTCATAGACTCAGTAGGTGTAACTTAACACTTGTCCGAGGCCTACAGCGGGGGACCCTGGGGGTGTGGGTGGGAGGGGGAGGGGGGTATGTGTAACAGAGGGCAACAGCTGCAGCGTTCCCACGTTAGGAGAGTATAGGGGGTATATTATGAGTTTGGAGGGATAAGGAAACCCCCTATATAATACTGGTATATACCCCAGACCCTCCTGTTATAGCCAAGTTACCCCTCCCTTCTCCAGGTAGGGCCTATCTGACAGCTCTCCCAGCAGAGTCGCCCCATCTACACCCATATTCCAGCCACAGAGATAACGCTAAGAGTGCGCCTGGAGAGTGAAAACCCCAATCCAAAATGGCCTCCTCCTGTGTCTGAGAGCAATGAGCCTGGACCTCTCCTGGAGGAGGGGAGGGGGTCATGATTACTTTTCGCCTCCTGCATGTGCCATCTAATAGGCTAGGTCTGGAGATTATAGGAGATTGATATATTACCTGTGTATGAAATACCCCTCCTCCAGGGTGTCCTGTTCTTGTTTAACTGAGTTAGCAGAGACTAGCAAAAGTCCCTGCCTGTGCTGTGTTAAATACTATTTGATAATAGTAAGAGATAACCATAAATTATACACTAATCAATAACCTAGTTCTCATTTGTGTCCTAGCATTAGAGTCAGATATGTCACTCCTTTGTTGACAAAAAGTAGGATATTGATTTCGATTTTTTTTTTGTTTTGATTTTTTATTATTATTTTTTTTTAGATTAACATGATTGCTCATGGGAGTTCCAGTCCAAAAGTAGGAATTAATACACAAATGGGAAGAGGGGCATCTGTTGAGATACTACATACAGCATTAGTGACACATACTTGGCCTTAATGCCCACCTTAATGTTACCTGCCTGCCGTCAGCACTCACAGTAGTATAGTGTCACCTGTCGCTGCATTATTAATGATAACATCTGCTCAGTGGCCCACCACTGGTGCCCCCAGTTTTACCAATACAAGCTTACAAGTGCCCAGTCCTATTGTCTAGGGGTTGGCATTAATTGTAGTTTATGGCCCTGGTGTTGGTGAGATATAAGAGATAATTAGAGAGTCTAGAGGGGCTGATGGTTATCTCATTTGTAGACTGCTGCAGCAGCTGAGTTATGCCACTCCATCTAACCCCTAGTTTGTACCACCTCCCCACCCACACACCTAATCAACTTATAATGCCTTATAGCATTGCAAAATGTGGTTAAAGAACCGGTCGGGGAGCATTCAGATAAAATAGGCTGTATGGATGGGCCATAGGTGCATATCTATATATGATTTTATGGACAAAAGATCTTGATATAAAGGCATATGCCATATGAAAGAGTATATCCAAGCCTTACTATATTCAAAGCCTTCAGCCTTTACAATATTCAAAGCCTTCAGTAATCAACTTGTGCTTTGAGAAGGACTGTTGGGATCCTCAGTTTGTCAACCCCCTCCCCCACCCGCCACCTCAATACAACCTCAATATAACGTGGCCCTTTCCCATGATAGGCTCCCAGTACACCAGCTATAGATCGACGTGGGAAACACACTTATCTCCTGAACCGTATCTTATCCCATCAAAGCATCTTGTGTAATGTGTTCATTATAAAGCATATATAGATCTACACCAACCCTGAACATACCCATGATAGATGCATACTATATATGTGTCCAAATCTATAAATTAAGCTTCTTCCTCTGCTGGCAATTTAGATCTAGCCTATAAATACAAAATTTAAATGTTTACATAGGATCAAGAGTATAATGTTTGATATAGGATTGGTCAGAGGTCTGTTGGGTCTCTCTTATTTATCCTGCCCTGGAGCACAGGGAATTAAACAGTGTGAGACTAGCGTGTGTGCAAGGGGGGGGGGGGCAGAGTGGGAAATATTCAGTAGTAATGCAAGCAATGTAAACATAATTACGACGAGCTTGCGCAAACGTACCCCTCAATGGTCAGTGTGTGCGTGTATGTCTATGTGTGTGGAGGGAGAAGAGGGGGGGGGGTGGGTGGACAGCATTTTCATTGACCATTCAAGATAACATTTATTCGCCGCAATTATTTTGATAGAGAGAGGAACAGTCAGACATATGACGACACAGAAAGGGACAGGCAGTCAGGGGAAAGAGTGAGGGAGAGACGGGGAAAGAGAGACAGGGGAGAGACAGGGAAAGATAGAGAGAGAATACAGAGGGAGAGAGAGGAGAGAGAGGAGAGAGGGGAGAGAGAGAGGGTTACATGATGATTAATTACACTATGTAATGAGGCAATGGTGCCGGAGAGGTGGGCGTTGTTATCCTCTGGGGTGAGGGTATTACGTGGGTAATATATGACTCGTATACACAGAAATGCCCCATTAATGTGTCATAACGTAAACCAGGAATACAACATCATTAACTGCAGACCCCTCCAGCGCATAGACTCGGTGTGGATGTGTTGGTTGTTGTAATGATTGTAAAAATCATCCTGCCATAGATTGGTGTTTATTCATTTCTTCAAGATAACGGATTTAATGGGGAGGGTTGGGTTTGTATCCATGCTGACGTCCAACAGATGTGACCGCTACGGGTCATGTCGTTCCCCATATCTCTCATCTGCCCCCCCCCCTCCTTCTATGCCCTCTATTTCCACAGGGTTGAACTAACATTGATCATGTTGAGTTGGTCGCCATTTTGTCCCCCGGTCCCTTCGTTGGGCTTCACAGGCTTATACTTATATCTGTCTATCAGCGCCTTACTAATTACAATGGCGCATGGCATCAAGCAGCATGCCGACCCTATGGCGTTAATATCCTCCAAAATGTCGACACGATGCATTCATGCAGCGCAGGCAAGTTACTCACCAGGGCTGCACTGGCACATAATGCCGACAAAGGCGATACTTAACACATTAAAGCACTATGCCGCCCTCAAAGGGTTAAGGGAGGCAGAAACCTGCACCCCAGGGCTTGCACCTGACCGAAAACACGTGCATGGTGTGTGGGGCAGAAGAATCCATAGCAGACGACATTTTCAAACAAAGACCCCCGTTCCGGTCTGATTGAGGGAGATGCACCTATTATCGCTCGCTGGAATGGCGCCAAAACATCCGCAGCAGACGACACTGAAACTACGTCATCAATAATTCTAAACGCCACAATTTAAAGCAAGCAGAAGACAATTAGCATCAATTAATCCCCGCGCAAACTGAATAGGGGGACATTGGACAGCCTGTGGAGCGGTTTTGTCTGGGGGTGTGTGTGTGTGAGGGGGGGGGGAGATGGTTGTGGTTTTGTTTTTGTTTACTTTGCCATTTTGGGGGATGAGGCATGAAACCCAGACGATACAGTGACACATAACGGTATCCAGCTGACGTAACCGTTACTAAATACAGCTAAACCCCTACTGCTATAAGTGGTAAATAAGCAGTTAACTTGGGATTATAAATCTTAGCATTTGCTTCATAATTATGATAAGAATCATGCCATTAATACCACAAATTGGGTATTTTAGCAATTACTACTGACGTAGGCAAGGAAAATGTCATCCCTCTCATTTAAAATATCATGGGCTTTCACTTTACCCTGTGAGATATATCTTAGGTGAAGGGTGGGATACAACCCACCCTCCCATGTCATAGATTTGATCACCTTCATCACCATAGATGGGTAAACTAGCACAAAGTTTCACACGGTCTGTCTCCTGGGGATGGCAAACCTCTTTGTCTCCAGCCCTGGAGTTGGGGACCCAGGTGCGGCTACAACCCTACCCTGAACAGCCCTACTGGAGGAGAACCGACCGACCCCTGCTCTGTGGGGGGTAGATATAACTTCTAATGTCGTCTGCCACAGAATAGCAGCCAAAGGGAGCGGCCATTGCTCACATAGGTGAGAGAAAACCAGTGATGGGCAACATTATAAGAGTGGGAGGGGGGGCTTGGTTACTTTAATTTCTTGCCTTTAGAATTAGAATTATCAGACATGTTGAGTGAGGTAATGTGCAGGGGAACCTTGATATGTCGCAAAAAATGGAAATCAGTAACACCCCCCTCCCCTTTTCAACATAAAATGGTCAGCCTTCTCCAGTAGTCAGTAGACGTCCCATGCCCTACCCTCTGGAGGCTGTGGATGACCTGTGGCAGAGGCTGAGGTACGGGTGGGAGGGGGAGGGGGTGTTAGATGCCAGCAGGTCATGGGTAGATCTAGTTTCACACAGGGGACTACACTGGAGGTGTAGAGGAGAGAGAGAGGGGGGGGGGGTATATTATTTACAGATGTGCGTTGCGCTACAAAAGAATATCTTCCTGGATCTGTTCTAAAATTCTGCTAATTATAACCAGAGTGTCTTTAAGATATAGTTCTGCATAGTGTGTACTAGTATGACACATTGTCATTTGCATATGTATATGCATGTACTGCAATGGCAAGTGACTTGCATTTTTTTAAGGCATTTTAAGATGACGCTTTTGCCGTAAGCCGGTAGGTTCACTTCCGGTACGGAGAGGTGTGAACTCATGACGCTGGTTGCTCAGTGTTTTATTCAATTTGCCCCTCGGGAGCAGCACATCCGCTGGGTACCAGCTTGCATCCACAGGAGACAACCCCCCACCCCTACCTCCCTGCTCCTCTCTGTTGACTGCTGCTGCGCCATAACCCTTTCTCCCAGCTCCTCCTCCCCAAATGTCGTACACTTTTTGAAATATCTCAAAAATAAGAAATGGAATCCATCAAAGAATTCACCAGAGGGGTACATGAGTGTTCCACGAGGATTTCTCAGTGAAATAATTTTGGGGTGGGACGCTGGAAGGTTGTGTAAATTGCGTGAGGACTTTTGCGCGGGAAAGTTTTCTGGGAGTCGTCTGCTGCTGCGAGGGTTGCAGCGGCAGGGAGGGAGGCTGGAGGAGAGTGATACTGCCGCCCGGAGTCGTGTATGTTTTTGTTAGGCTTAACCTATATACTGGGTTTGGCTGTTGGGTACATGGCCATGCTTCTAGGAGCGTCAGCCTCCCCAGGCCCACTGGTGTGGTGGCGGGGGTAGGAGGTGGAGGGGGGGGGGGCAGAGTCACTGGAGGAGACCACATGGCACGTGGCGGGAGAGTACTCCAGGGGATGATGTGGCTTCAACTTCAAGAGGTCTGACAGGAAGCACGGACAATGGGGGTTTGAAGTCTGTTATGGTGGCATGGTGGTCAGCCCTTCTATCATTCTAGTGGCTTCAGAAGCGCTGCGTGGATTCAACATTTTTTTTATGTTATAAACCAACATTAAAATTCAACCTAGAATTCTGAAGAATTCCAGCAAAATGTTTCAACGTTTGGCACACTAAACGTTCATTTAACTGACGATATCAGTGGATGGTGGGACCCATGTCGAGCATTTCTAGAAGATAAATATCGTCTGCTTCCCCAAGGACGCTAGCAGCGTGCATTAGCGGGCTGATATCTGCACCCCCCCCCCTGCAGCCCCCACCCCCAGCCGCCCACATAGATAACGCATCCACTCTGCTGGCCTTCCTGTTCGGTATCTGTTTGGGCCCTTTCACTTTATTTAGCTGATAGTAACCAGTTTGGTTTCTATACTGATAACCGCAATGTTATATTGCTGTATTGCTGTAGTATAATATTAATGGACGCTGTTTCAACGTCCCAGGACTGGCCCCTGTGCGTCTCCACGTGGTAAGGGATGGACATTAATCGGGGCTATTTTACCCCACTTTTACTTAACACATGTGCCAGAAAGAAGAATAGACTCATACTTTTCCCATTGTCGCTGGTATTCATATGTTAATTGTTGTGGTACTTAGTTTCTAGTCTGATGGCTTCTTGTTCTTATTGATACACCTCTCGTGTCTGTTCGCCATTCAGCTGCTAGACTAGAGGCGCGCTAACGTTTACTTTCGGATAGAAAAAAGTCCTTTTTTTTAATATATGTTTTAGCTGAGTCATTTGTCTTCTGCACCCTAGATAAAACTCTCAGCAGATCTACTTTTAGTTAGAGTTCAAACTAAACACAGATGTAGCTAAACAACTCAAGGTAAACAGTCTAAATCCTGCCCAGTCTCTTCTCCATCCAGGAAGATAGAAGACTCAACGTGGGATGTTTTAACCATTTTAACCTTAAGAGGGCTACATGAAGCATTAATGCTTTAAGCTCTTAGATGTCGTGATGCATGAATGCAGCCGTATAGCGAGTTTGCTCACCAGGGCTGCATTCGTGCATCATGTCGACCTTTCGGCGTTGATACACTCCCCAAAAATGTAGGCTGGAGATGGGGGGGGGGGGGGGCAGACTCTTTGCTGGTAGCTGCCTAAACCAAAACAACGTCCAAAACACAGGCTACCTATTCCAAGTTATGACAGCCACTCAAGGCCGCTTTCATAAATTAACAGCCCCCCCCCCCCCATTTTTTCCCAGGGATGTAAACTGAAAGCTTCCTGCTAGGCCAGGGTGAAAAAAGACCGACAGGATGTTGTTACATAAATAACTGTGAACCTTATTATAGGAAGTCAACATTTGCTCTGGTATTTCTGGGCCTTAAAATGAGTACACACTAACTGTAACAATATAGCCCTGTTTATATCCTATGCATCTTCCGACAGCCCCCTGTTTCAAAGGTATTTGGTCACCCTCCCCCCCTCCCCTCCCCCCGTTTTTTTTTCCCTTTTTACGGAGGTTTACAGCCACAGCCGGTGTGGCTCGTTTTGCAGTGGGTACTCAGAAAAGTCAGCGTCATTGTCGCTAGAACCACTCTCACATGAACCTCAGGCACTGCCTTTGTAATCATGTGAGAGTGGTTCTAGCGACAATGACGCTGACTTTTCTGTGTAAGTATCCAAACCTCCCCCTTCACTGGGGCTGGTACCAGCCACCTACAGTACATACTATAGATTATACTATGATCTACCGGGAACAGGCTACATCCTGAGATAAGGACCAACCTCTCACAAGAGCTGTTTGTGTCAGCCTCCACAAGTGAAGTTGATCAAGAGAGGGATGGTAGATACTATGCCCCCATCCTGGCTTTCGCTGTGACTCACTTGGCCTTATCCAAGTTCCATATTATACAAATATTACATTATTGTATTCCAGATTAAATTAATAAATGGACCCCTATTAATAGCTACCATGCATGCAGCACGAGTGCATGGGAAAATGCAGTATCTTCAGGACAACACTTGGGGCAATAAATTAGGCCTTCCTTTGTCCTTACATTTTTTCTCTCTCCTCATTGAAACCCTGTCTAAATGTCCTTCTCTATTCCATGATCTATTACGGCTATTCCGTGATGATCTATTTATCCGGATCGTGTATGCGGGCCGATTGAAGTCACCTGTGTGAAGGAAACTGTGTGAAGTGGAGCGTTAGAAATGTGCCACAGCCAAATGATATGGCACCCCTCCAATATGGCCATATCAGCTCCCCTCCTCCAGGGCTGCATGCTTAAGGCGCATCCAGTACAATCTGGCTGTAAATGGGAATATCTCAGGAGCAGAACTTGTTGCTAGGCAGTTTCACAAAGGGTCTGACTGTATAAGCTATTCATTGGAGTGAAATCATATTTTTACTATTTCTAATGAAACAATGCGATTAGAACATAGTGCATCTCGGGTCCAAATCATATACTAACTCAATAACTGCTACCTTGGTCTATGTGAAGTCGCTGTTGCTCCAACCTTGACACTTGGGGATGGGCAACGAGCCCAAAGCTGAACACATACAGAAAAGTGAGAGTCATTGTCGCTATAATTTACCTGCCTGACTCTCAGGTGAGGGTAGTTTTAGCGACAATGACTCTCACTTTTCTGAGGGTGAATCTGTACCCTCACTCAGTATGGCTTGATCTGTTATCAGACAAACTATATCGGCCATGGAGCTCTGAATGCACTCTAAGCTTATATCCTCTACCCCCTCCTGCCCCACACTAGCCTTCTTGTGAGCACCTCGCTGACCTATCCACCACCACTGCTGAGGCCGGGCCGGCCTGGTGCGAGCAGCTCCGGGAGCAGATGTGGGCCTGGCCTACTGCTCACCCACAGCCCCCCCCCCCCCCTTACTCACAGGATAAGCATTGGTAGGAGTGCAACGTGTCCAGGGCTTATAACATGCAGTTTACATGTATTATGGCACTGTAACTGGTCTTCCTGTGAATGAGGGCTCTTTTTAACCATTTGAGAGCAGCATTCTGCTTTAAATGTGCTACGTCTTTTGTTGGAATGATGCATTAATACAGACAAGGTCATGGAGATCTTACACTCCAATGCAGCATCATCCCAATCCTATAGCATGATGCATGAATGCAGCGCTGGTGAGTTACTCACCAGTGCTGCATTCATGCATCAAGAGGACAAAGAGCATTACAAGAAGCACCCCCTCCTGTCGGGCGGTCGGCCCGGGGTGGTCAGCCACAGAAATATTTCCTATGGTCATGCCCAGCGTGAGAATCACCAAGAAAACACCAGCTGCATTTTACTAGTTCGCTCCGCAACCTCTGCAAGTGCTGGGAAGGCGCTGCAGTATTGGACTGGTTATTGTCCTATACTGAAGGTAGATGGGAGCGGGGGGGGGGGGGGCGTTATGTAAGAGGGCACAGAGGCCTTCTAACCTTGTTTACTCTGCGGCCACCCCCGTCGGCACATTGCCTGCTCGCCGCTACCCCACTATATACACATGGTGGCTTCTATGGGGCCACGTGCTTTGTTAGTGCCGGTGCTTGGGGCGATGGGGCGGGGGGGGGGGGGGGTGCTGGGGGGTTGGTGCATGCCTCCTGACCATCTACCCTCCTGTAATACTGCTCACATAAGCTACACGTTCTGTATACTGGACATGAGCTGGCCATAATATGGGTTGAATATGACCATGTGGCAGATGATGCATACTAGTATTTGTACTGGGTCCACCAGGGGTAGGGCAGAAGGGGTTTATGTTGAATGTGTCATTCACGGTTGCCCGGATGACCCTCTGTACCATTTACTATCATTAGTTCATGCCCCAGGACCCATGCCCCAAGCCCTAAGCTAGGGACTGCCTTGGCTTACCTGGCTTTTGAGGTATGAATGATAGCTGTAAGGTCATTCCAAATTCCCATATCTATGAACTTATTGAGATGTACACATGCACACTATTATTATCCAGACTACTACATGGTGCCTAGAACTACACTACAAGACAATTACAACCTTTGAGCAACATAACCTAAGATACCTGCAAAATACCAATCCCCATGTTCCCCATGTATATAAAAACAATTAAAAACACAGTGTAATCCAACTTACAAAGCCATAGCCTCTGCTCTTTCCAGTCTGGCGATCTGTGATGACCACGGCCTCCTCGATGTCTCCGAACTGCTCGAAGAACTCCCTGAGGCTCTGGTCGGTGGTGTGGTAGGGCAGGCCCCCAACGAAGATCTTGGTGAAGGTGGTGTCCTTCTGTTGCACCCCCGTGGTGGCGGTGGCGCTAGCCATGGCGATAAGCGTTGAGTAGTCCGTGGTGACAAATGGGTGGGACGACGAGGGGAGAGTCTGGTGGGTCTAAGAAGCTGGATGGAACCTTCTTGTGTTCTAAGGAGGTTCCTGGGGTTTTGTGTAGAAGTAGTGAAAGTGGTGGAGTTGGGTGGAGGTGGTGGTGGGTGGGTGAGGTCGTACTGATGAATGGATTCTCTGGTGTTCTGTACTGGAGGAAAAGCTTCCTCCTGTGGTTTCTCTGCTGCGGGGTACGTACACTGGAGAAACTCCGACGTAGTAGTATTCAAGTATCCTAGAAGTAGGGTGAGCAAATTAAGCCGTAGTAAGGTAGTGGTAGCACTGTTCCTGTAGGTCACTGGAGGAAGTGGTATAACTCCTGTAAGTTACTGGAGAGAGGTAGTAGAGAGAGTAGTAGTGTCCCGGTGGAGATCTGAGAACAAACTGAAGGGCTTGTGGCAGTGTTGTCGGGGTATAAACCTGGACAGACACTGGAGGTACGAGTATGGTCCTGGTGTGTGTGTGTGTATGTGTGTGTTGATACTCCTAATGGCGCTAGGCTGGTACACTGGAGAGAACACCGACAAGCTCACACCCTCTCTCTCCCACTGCTACAGCTGCAATGACTGGTACCGGCTTCTGCTCTCCCCAACTCTCGTCCCGTTCACGCACCTCAAGACGCAGCCTTCCCGGCTCCCGGGCGTCCCACAGCCGTAAGCCACGCCCCTTCCCGGCACAGCTCCCGTTAGCCACGCCCCCTCTGCATACATTACCCGGGGCCACGTGCGGCGGAGGACTCCTCGGCCAATCAGAATGGTGGAATCACTCAAGGCGGTGTCGTCTGCTGGAGATGGGATGACCTCCGACCCTGGAGTGACCCGTGAACTTTGACCTCCGACCTGAGAGCTACCGGAAGAGGATTCCATGACGGGCGGGCGTCCTCTTTTCTTCAAAAGTTTGGTGGCAGCCGACCCGGCAGCCGACATTTTGACGTATCCGCCCATCGTGCTTGAGGGGACGCGCTGGGACAGGTTCATGGCTCTTTGTGTCTGTGGTTGGGAATAGGCCAGAACGGGTGGTGTTATTACGAGCAGACGACATTTGAAGCAACAGGCCCACTGAGGCGGGCTGTTAAAAGGCAATAATTCCACACTGCAGAAGGGTCTCTATTAGACGTGTTAAAGTTACAACTTCATGGTACTTCATGGTAGGTATAGAAGTATATAGAAGCATAACTGTCAAATGTGCCTACATTGTTCCACGCTGAACTGATTTGATACATATATATATATATATATATATATATATATATATATATATATATATATATATATATATATATATATATATATATATATATATATTCTAAAGTCTCTGAAGGCCCGCACCCCTCAGCTACTCCCCTCCCCTTCCCATCCCATAGGAGGAGACGTAATTTGTGAACGTTCCCATACCACTGTCAAAAAGAAATAGCAGTTGGTACATTTGTTTGTTCTATTTGATAACCCATGTACAATGATTTAAAGCACATATAGTGCATTAACGTAGAATGGCCTCCCGACATGCCCTTTGTCTTCATGCTCCTGGAGTGCAGCCATGGACAGGACCTCCCCCCGGACCTCCCCCGGACCTCCCCCGAACCTCCCCCGGACCTCGCCAGGACTGCACTCACCCATCATGAAGACAGAGGGCATAGCACATTCAAGCACTATGCGGCCCTCAATCCTCGCTCAATCCAGTGTCACAGGGCAGGGCAGTGGCGGATTTAGAGGGAGGAAGACTTTTTTTCCATAGCGCCCTCCCCCTTTTTCATAATACTGAATCCGCCACTGCAGGGTGGCTATTGTAATATGTGTTTGATATGATAAGTGAGTTGCTATATGTCTGGCTATGATAATATGGCTATACTCACATGACTATACTTTAGCCATTTTAAATATGGTTTTACAGATGATACTTGGGGCAAATCTATTCAGTTACGAGTTAGGAGGAAATTGAAGATGGTCGTGTGTGTGTGTGTGGGGGGGGGGGGGGTCTTTCTTTGGGGGGGGGGGGGGTTATTACGTTATTAGTTGTTGGCGTCAAAAGGGGACACTGCCTCATGACTTTCATGTGAGAGTGGTTTTAGCGACAATGAGTGTGTGGGGGTCCTGAAAAAGGCCTCAAAGTACTTGACGTCATTTGTGAATGTTCGCGTTAATGTATTCTGATTCAAAAATGTGGCCACGTTTTTGTCACCAAACTCAAAGGTATCTCCCCACCCTCTACCATAACCGGTGGTATCATTTATGAACGTTCCCTTTCTGTATCCTATATTTCACCGGCTTCACGTCCACATAATTTTTATCAAAGCCGAATTAACAATAACAATAGAAAAGGACTCATTTAACAACCCAAATACTGATGCAGGCATGACACCTGTGCATGTAGGGAACGTTCACAAATGACGTCACCTATTCTGAGACCTTCTTTAAGAACCCTCAACCCCTACATCATGTCAGTACATGTCATCCTGGATAAAGTGGTCTTTAGCGATGTATGGCCCGGTCACCTTTTGTTACCAAAGCAACATGAAGAAGTATATTCTCCTGTACTGAAGGTCTCGTTAAGGAGGGACATGGACAGGTGCATGGAAAGAGTGCTTTGTTTTGTTTTGGTCCATGTCCTATGCTACATTGTAGCACACGGCAAATCGCATAATTGCTTAAGTACTACAAATTACTATCATCAATACGGGACATGCATATCTACTATTCATAATGAAAATGAGCTTATTTATATTCACCACTGCAATACTATAGCCCCAGATAAATGTATACA